>CABHPQ010157347.1:14916-54235 GCA_902168405.1 Peromyscus aztecus | reverse complement strand
GGGGGGGGGGTCTGCTGTGCAGGGAAGTACAAAGACCCTCATTCCAAATGGGGGCCTCTGAGTCTCAGGGAGAGTGCCTAACCCACCCAGTGTCACATCAGGTCACACCACATGGGGCTGCAGAACCTGGAACATGCATTTAACATTCACACACCATCTTAGGCCCTCCGGATAGCCTGTTCAAATCAAGAAGTTACCGAGTTTATTACTAATTCGGAAAATGGGTGGGCAAGACAGAGCCAAAGGGATTCTAGTGAACCCCTTTTTTGAAAGAGTTTGTGTAGCCCAGGCTAGCCTCAAACTCTCTCTATAATTAAGGATGACCTTGAGCTTCTGACCCTCCTATACCGACTCCCCTAGTGCTGGGATTATGTGTGCGCGCACCATATCCATTCATGAGGTGCTGGGGATTGAGCCTAAGACCTTCTGCGTGCTAGGTAGGTGCCCTACCAACTGAGCCATGTCCCTGGCCCCGCTGAGATCCTTTTAACTAGGAAAATGACCGAATCCAAAAAAGTCTGTTCCCTTGGTAGGGCAGGCACTAGAGACCTGTGTGCCCAGGGCAGACTGGCTCCAGCCCCCTCTTCTGCCAGGAGCCCTCCCTACCTTCCCCGGCAAAGTGCCGCCCCGAGAGCCCAGGGGCGTTTGGAGAAGCTGCATTTAACTCTTTATGGTCACTAGGGGGCCATCTGTGAGGCAACCACTGGAACTCAATGACTGATGATCAATTTCACAGCTGAGAAGAGCTGTACCGCTTCCCCCAAAGGTGCCACACTGGCTCCCCAGCCAACTCCACAGGGCCTGGGATGCCTGGTACCCACGTCACTGGGGCCAAAGCAGCAGCTGTTTACGGCCTGGCCTCCAGGGGCTGCCACAGGCCATGCCTCAACCTGGGGGCTGGAAGCAATGAAGCTACATCTTCTGGGATATTTGGAGGCCAGACTGTTCTGTTCTTCTTAGTGTCAAGAGAAAGTCCCCCCAGCAGAGCCCGTGGGCACAGTGGCTGCTGCTCCTGGTCCTGTCTTCTGATGGTGGCCAGGATTCCCTGGTGACCCCTGACTGCCAGGACCTCTGTAGTCACATGACAGGCTTTTGGGGTTTCTCTATGCCCAAATTCCCCTCTTCTTAAAAACAAAACAAAACAAAACAAAAAAAAAAACTGTATGTAAGTTGAGTGGCGCACACCTTTATTCCTAGCACTCAGAAGGTAGAAGCATGGGGATCTCTGTGAACTCCAGGCCAGCCTGGTCTACACAGGAAGTTCCAGGACAGCCAGGGCTGCATAATGAGATCCTGTTTCAACACAAAAGAAATTAAAAAGCTCCGTGTGTGTGTGTGTGTGTGTGTGTGTGTGTGTGTGAGAGAGAGAGAGAGAGAGAGAGAGAGAGAGAGAGAGAGAGAGAGAGACAAAGACAGACAAACAGAGACAGACAAACAGAGACACAGAGAGGGATGTATGTGTGTGACTGAGTGTGTGTATATGTAAGTATGTATGTGTGTGTGAGTGTGTGTGAGTGTGTATGAGTGTGTGTGAGTGTATATGTGAGTGTGTGTGTATATGAGTGTATATGTATGTGTGAATGTATATGTGAGTGTGTGTGAATGTATATGTGTGTATGTGAGTATATATGTGTGTATGTATGTAAGTGTATATGTGAGTGTGTGTATGTGAGTGTATATGTGTATATGTGAGTGTGTATATAAATGTATATGTGAGTGTGTGTATGTGAGTGAATGTGAGTATATATGTGTATATGTGTATATGTGAGTGTGTATGTATGTAAGTGTATATGTGAGTGTGTGTGTGTATGGGTGTATATGTGAGTGTGTATGTGAGTGTGTGTATGTGAGTGCATATGTGTATATATGAGTGTGTATGTATGTAAGTGTGTATGTGAGTGTCTATGTAAGTGTGTGTGTGCACGCAGGTCAGAGGACAACCGTCTGTTCCAGTACTCCTCATCCACCTTGTTTGAAATAAAGCTTTTGCCACTGTGCATGAGGCTAAGTGCCCGGGAATCCTGTCTCTGGCTCCGGTCTTGCTGTAGGAGCACCACAATCACAGAAATGCACTACTGTTCCTGGCTTTAGGGGATCAGAACTCAGCTGCTCACACTTACAAGCACATTACCAGACAGCCATCTCCAAGCCCTTACCGTCTCTCCTCAGAGGACACCAGTTTCTGTAGTGATGACCCACACCACTTCCGGTGTGCCCTCACCTTCACTCTGCTAACGAGGCCTGCAATGGCCCTCTCTTCCAGTGAGGTCCCTACCCTGTGTCACTGGGGCTGAAGACTTTCACAGGTCTTTGTGGAACACACAAGTCACAGCAGATGCACCTGTGAGGTCCTGCTCCCTGTGAGGAATTCGGGGACTCAGGGATGGAGACTCTGGAGCCTGCCCTCATCCCTCAGCTGTATTCTGCATCCTTGCTCTCCACTCAACGGCTGGAGCAAGGCAAGAGCAGAAGCAGCAGCTGGTATGCTGGTACCAGAGCCCGAGGTTTGAAAGCCTCCTTTAGACCCATGATGAATGCTTACATACTGTGACACCAGATGCTCACTCTTGTCCCACCTCCAGAGTCATCTACATCACTCTCCCTGCTCCTTCCAGATGTCCTGAGTCCCTAAAACCCTTCAGCAAGTCTGTCCCTCCTCCCATTCTTCATGGGCTACTCCTGAGTAGCTCTCAGGTCTCTACGTGAGTAGCATTTTCTCCGGAACCCACCCCTGGATCCCTGACAAGATCTCCTCTATAATCAGGTCTTTGTTTTCTGCCCTCCTCCAGCCATCCAGATGCTGAGTCAGATGCTGAGTCAGGATCGAGATGTTCAATGCCTCCTCATCCCAGGATCCCGAGGATCAGGCACCCAAAAGGCCTTTTAGACTGGATGGACAGATAGATGCAAGGAAGACTCATGGTTCCTGGGTATGTCCATGCCTCCAGATGACTGTCACATATGACTGCCACAGTTGGCCATCACATCAAGCAAAGTGGAAGGTAGTTCAGGTGCAGGGTAAATCCCAAATCTTTCCGTCTTCTTGGTGACCCTAAGAACACCACTCAACTTCCATGTTGACGTCAGTTACAAAACGGACAAGTCAGACGCTGCCTCTGTTGAGGTATACAAAGTTGACTGTGTCTCCATGTGGGCTGGACCTTTCTAACTGATCAACGATAACACTGATCTTTCTAACTGAGCAGTGATAGCACTGACCTTTCTAATTGATCAGTGATAGCACTGACCTTGTGATCCCAGAACCCAGCTAGGATTCGGGAATTTGGGGGCATTCTTTTTTCCTCCCTGGGACCTGGGGAGGCCAGAAAAGGGTATCAAATCCCCTAGAACAGAAGCTACAGGTCGACGTGAGCCGCCTGACATGAGCTGTGACTTGGGTCCCCTACGAAAGCAGCAAGCCTTCTTGAGCACTGTGCTGTCTCCCCAGCCCTCTAATCTTTGAAAAAGCTCATCGAACAAAGACTCACACCCAGGGCATGCTCGCCAACTCAAAAGCTACCTGTTGAGTGTGCTGTCATCCTTTGTAGACCTACTCAACATGTTGACCCAGTCGGTATCTGTGGGGATCTGACACGGGGTGAGAGACACCATCAGTCATAATCCTCATCTTCAGGCTGCTCTGTGTCCTGCTTCCAAAGTGTTTGCTCGCCACCCAGGCTCTGGGCTCAGAGAACTCCATGGGCGGGCCTGAAACTGGGCAGACACTCAAACCCGGCCAACCGAGAACAGCACTTACAACCCCCTCATGCTTAGATCTCACAGGTGGAGTCAGCACTTTGTCCTCAACTTTAGTGATGGCAGTGTTGGTTACTCTCCTCACTGATGCAACAAAACATCCGACAAAGGAAGAGTTAACAGCTGGGCTCACAGCTGGAGGTTACAGACTCCAGTGGTTTGAAAGAGAATGGCCCCTAGAGGCTCATATGTATTTGAACAGTTGGTCACCAGCTGGCGGAACTGCTTGGGAAGGATTGGGAGGTGTGGCTTTGTGAGAGGAGGTGTGTCCCTGGGGGTGGGCTTTGAGGTTTCAAAAGACCATACCAGGCCCAGCGTCTCTCTCACTTCCTCTTCCTCAGGGGTGGGTCTGTCTCAAGATGTGAGCGCTACACTACTGCTCTACCACTATGCCCGCCTGCCTGCTGCCATGTCCCCATCATGATGACTACAGAATCTAACCCTCTGAAACCATAAGCCCCAAATTAAACACTTTCTTTGATAAGTTGCCTTGGTCATGGTGTTTCATCACAGCAACAGAAAAATAATTAAGATGTAGGCCACCATGGGGGAACACATGGAGAGATGGACTCTCTGGCCCAACATTACAACATCCACAGTCAGGAAGCAGAGAGAGATGAACGCCGAGCTCAGAATCAGTTTCCTTTTTTTATGTGGTTGGGGTTGTACCTTGTAAAATGGTGCTGCCCACATTTAGCATGGATCTTCCCACTTTGATGAGCCTAACTTAGACAATCCCTTCCAGACATGCCCAGAGAGGTGTGTTTCTTAGGTGACTGCTAGAGCTTGTCAAATTAACAGTATTAACCATAACAGTAACCCCTAGATATGGTTCCCTAGGCACCAGGCACAGGACTCAGCATCATTTTACTTCATCCTAATAGCAAAAAGCAATGGGCTGACTGACACGGACTGAGACCTCTGAAATCGTGAGCCGACATCAACCTTCTCCTCCTTTGAAATCCACTCCTGAGGGTGTATTGTCACAGCAATGGACCCCGGACTCACACAGCCTGCAGATGTGAAAAGGTTCGCTCTCTGGCCTGTCCCAGGAGAAAGCTTACAACTTCTGATGTCAAAAAGGAGCTCGGCAAAACTAAAAGATGGGTCATCTCAGAAAGGGAGGGTCAGAGGTCACTTCTATATCTTTCAACTCAGTAGTTGGACAAAATGGGGCCAGCAGAGGAGGATCAGGGTTGTTGGAAGAGAGGGAATGATTTTGATTAAAACCGTGAACCTCAACCCCAAATTATTATCTCATGAAATGCGGGGCCCAGGAGCGGCTCAGTTAGGAAAGCGCTCGCCTTGCAAAGATGAGGACCTGAGTTCAGATCCCAAGAACCTAGAGTAAAGAAGAAAGCTGGGCACGGCAGTGCACACCTATTATCCCAGTGATGAGGAAGCAGGAGGCAGAGACAAGCAGATCCTGGGGAGCGAGCCCTCCAGCTAGCCTGGTCTATGTGGTAAGGATCCAGGGGAAGGAGAGAGCGAGCCTGCCTCAAAACCAATGGGAGGTGCCTGAGGATCAACACTCCAGGCTGTCTTCCCCCCTCCATACCCACATGCCATATACATGTAGACCTATGCAAATGCATACACATGCAGGGTACCCTGAACAACACAGAGAGAGAGACAGACAGACAGACAGACAGACAGAGACAGAAACAGACAGATTCGGGGAGGGGCTCAAAGTACAGAAAGCCCACAAAACTTGGAGCTCCAGCCTTGACTCTGCTGTGTCATGTACCACACAGCCACAGACCTCCTCTCCTGGAGTCTGTTTATCACTCTCAGAACGGGGCAGTTCAAGCATGGAGAAAGCATATGAATGCCTGGTGTACTGCACAGGGCCCTGGGTCTGTGAAACATCTTCTGATAAACTGAGTTGTGTCTGAGAATCCCTCACCTGGGGAGTTCCTGGGACCAAGGCAATGACATTCAGACCCTAGGCCCTAATAACGGGGACAGGGATTGCCCACTCGGACAGCCTACACTTGAACCAGAATCAGGACGGACTTATCCAATAGACATAAATGACACCCTTGGCTCCTAGCACCAACCACTTACCAACCAATTTTGGTTGCTACGGTTCCTGGTGGGAGCAATCATAACAAAAGGTCTGAGGATGTCAGTTTCATGCTGAGCCCAAACTGTGTGTACGGAGGCAAGGATTGCAAAGTTTTCGGGCAGACAAGGTAATAGGAAAGGAGTTAATAAGAACCAGGAAGTGGCCTTCCAGGTGACGTGTATACACACATACCACACCACACCACATACACAGCAGCAGCAGCAGCAGCAGCAGCAGCAGCAGCAGTCCTCCGAACACAAATGTTTCACTGGCTAAGCAGAGGCACAGCCTCCTATGAGTTTCTCTTGCCTCACTGCTAAACATTTTGGTGATGGTAGGCATAGATGTTGGTCAACCGTCTTGGAGGGCAGATGGGCATGAAGAACGCCATGCTCCAGCCTCAGCCTATAGCCCCGGGCCAGTCCTTTCTACTGTCAGCCCATAGTTCCCTCATCTGAGAACTGGACTTGGTGATTTCTGAACTCTGACATGGATGACACTTGAACACACGTTAAAAAACAAACAAACAAAGAGAGCCCCAGGTTAAGCACAGCTTGCAGACCTGCATCTAGGATGTGCCAGCTCACACTGGGTTGAAATAACTTTATCATCAGTGGCGGCGATACTTGTTTATTTGTTTGAAAGGATGAGGATGGAGGGTTGAGCACAGGTACCCAGGCCATGGTTCACATGTGGTCAGGGGACAACTTGAGGGAGTCAACTCTCTTTCCACCTTTTGGGGGAAGGGTCTCTTGGTTCTGCTGCAGTGTGCTCCAAGCCAGCTGGTCCATGAGCTTCCAGGCAATTTTCATGACTGAACTTCCTTCCCATCTTAAGAAAGGAATTCTGGGATTGCAGATGGGCACCATCGCATCCGGTTTTCTGTGTGGGTTCCAGGAATGGAACTTGGGCCATCAGACTTACGTGGCAAATATTTTTTTACCCACTGAGCCATCTTGCTGGTCCTGGCTGGGATTTTGTTTTAATTTTTTCTATTACATTTTATTGATTTATTTGAGGAGAGAGGTGTCCAGGGGGTTGGATGTGCATGGACCATGCTGCCCTGCTGGAAGTTAGATGACAACCTGTGGTAGGCAGTTCTCTCACACATTGTAGGTTCTAGAGACTGAGCCTGGGTCATCAGACTAGCATGGCACCTACGGGAATTTCTACAGAGATCTACAGTGCCATACGCAGGGCACAATACTGCTTCTTCAGGCTTCCTTCCACCCTGCAGACAGCTGATGCACAGGGGGACCATCACCCAGATCCCACTGAGGGACATTCTGAAGAGCCACTGTGCCTCTCTGCAGAGACACCAGGGTCATAAACAGCAAAGAAAGGTGAGAGATTTCTAGGTCAACTCAATGGTTCCATGCAATAGGTCACCCTGGATTGGACCCCACACCAGCAGGAAACATAACGATGGAGGCCACCATTGGGGCAACAGCAGAGGATGGAGTACAGCTGGGTGAACACATTGGTCCAGGGTCATAGTATGTGAGGAAGCAAGAAAACATGCTGCCTAGACTCCAATAGTCTGTGAAATAAAGTGGGTGGGGGTGGGGACCCAATACAAGAAAATGATAGAGATGGGGGGATCTGATTGGGCTCAGAAGTTCTCAACATCACCCCAGCAACTTTGTGTATTTGAAGCTCAACTTCTCCCTCCATATCCACAGAGCATCCATCCCAAGGAATCAAAATCTGTGGGTACCAAAACTGCCAGATGCTCAGGTAGCATGATGCTTGCCCAGAGTCTCTGTACACCTTCCTACAGATGTTCCATTAGCTCGGGCTACTTATAACACCACCAAGTACAGCATCTGAGTGTGTAAAGAGGTGTCACACTGTACTGTTTAGTAAATAAACAAGCAAGCAGTCTGTGACCGTTCAGTGTAGATGAGTTGATGACTTTAAACACCTTCTAGCCTCCGTTGAATATTCAGACTCAACCCACGGATACTGATACGTAGGGAGGGCAGTGTTTCAAAATGTAAAGATAAAACAGTTCTAGAGCCAAGGGATTCTGGCTTGCTGAACCTGCTGGGTGGGGACAGGGTTTGTGAAATCTCTGATTGGGAGACCCCTTCCCCGGCTTCCTCCTCATTTAACGGGTGTTGGGGACAACAGAAAGAATTTGCATTTGTTTGCTTGCTGTGGAGAGAGGCTAACAGTAGCCCACACACTGGTCTCAAACTCTGCCTCAGCTTGGGGCGACAGGTGTCTGCCACCGCACCCAGCGAACATTTACATCTCTACCACCATATGTCTACGTGTGGCTCTTGCTGGTGGGAGGTCTGAGACACACTTTGAAACCAGAACCCCTGGCATCACTGAGGTTAAACTGACCACCAAGAGAAGGATATAGACCGAGGCAGAGACAGGATGGAGCAAGTGGCGACTGCAGGAACCAGGGCTTCACATGAGGGACACCTGTATATCGTTTTATCTCCAAGTGGATAGCTTTTCATGCCTACAAAGCAGACATTCCAGGGCCTTGTGGAATGTAGCAGATAGTGTGCACAAACCTTCCTGAGCCTGGAATCCTAACTGAGGGTTAGATGCCAAGCAACTCCTGGATCTGATGGGTCGGCGCCGGGACAGGACCCAGGCACCAACACCAGCACCTGGTGAGCACGATCCTTTGGGTCAGCCCAATGGGATATATACTTCCTACTGGAGTTGCCACCCCCAAGCCAGCTCTCCCCACCATCCTCTGATCGGTCCTGATCGTGAGATGGGCACACAAGCTGCCAACCTCTGTGGAGATGTGCACCTCCCCTCCCCCTCCTCCAGGGGTAATGAGCCTTGGCTTCAAGCCTCATTAAACCCCATTATATAATCAGCCCCATCCTGGGTATCTTTATAACCCCAGCAGTTGCCTTGGTGGGAACACGGCCGTTCAGCTCCATCACCCATTACTGCCGCCTGCTGCCACCGCCCCCACCACACCAGGATCTGACTCAGCCTCCAGGTACGCACAAGGTCAGGTTCTTGGCTGGTGGTCAACTCTTCCCCTTGTTTCCAAGACAAGGGACAGGAATTGCTTATAGAAGTGATAGCCACAGGGGCTGGAGGGACAGCCCCAGACAGGGTATAGCCTCTTCCAAGGTATCAGCTGAAGGAGACTATTTCCTTAGCCTTGGGATATGATTTCCAGCCGCTACCGTGATGACTGTGATAGGGAGGTCAGAGTTAGAGTCACTTGTTTCCTTGAATGGCTGCTGCCCTGAGGGCTGGAGGGCCACACAGGTATCTAACACCGAAACTTGGGAGTACTAGGTCATTCCTCAGCTTCAACCGGAAGACACTCAGGATGAATGAGTCGCAGAAGCTGCCAGGAGCTAGCTTTTCAGCCACTCTCTGCAGCTGCCTGCCCCCCTCAGGGGTGGCCACCACCTGGATGCAATGAAGCAGTGAACTGAACAGCGGAGCTCAGGGGTGGAGGGGGGGGGTCACACGTGCCAATGCAGCATGCTAACAGAGAGGCATCTTCCACAAGACCACCACACAGCTCCCCAAACCAGAAAGAAAGCTGAAGGCGACCAAGAAGCAGGGGGATCAATGAAGGTGGCCTTGCAGAATGAACGATTCACTCCTTCGCGGCTTTCCTGACCTTGTGACCTATGACCTTAACCTCAACCTCCATTTCTTCAGCTCTAAAGAGGGGATGATGAAAGTTTCAACATTATAGAGGGTGGTGACACAGAAATCAGATGAGAGGGCTTTGGACAAGGCCTGTGACCCTGTCACCGCACAGTGAGCGCCGATGGCTATTGGTACCGGCAGCTGTTGGTATTCTCATCTCCATCACTGTTTCAGATCACTCCACCACGTAACACGTGCCAACAGTTCTCCAAACTCCCTTCACTGAGTCACGGAGCTCTAAGCACCGCCCCCATCCTCTCCTCCCTTACATCCCTGTGGGGTGGAACACACTCATTCGGATAGATTCTTTCACTAGACATAGCCTCATCTACAGCAGCTGAGATCGGAGACCATTCGCCAAAGAGCCACAAGTTCAGGGCTTGCCAGACTAAAGACGGCGGTGTGGAGGACACCCAGCCAGACATGCCTGAGCACCACAGGAAGGACATGGGCTGTCCCTGACATGTGATGGTTCACAGGTCTCGTCAAATGATGGTAGGAAAGCTTGTTCACACAGACAGGGAATGCTACACAACAGACCATGTAAGTGAACTCACACTTTCATGAAACAAGCTTTGGGCTCAATGATTTCGGGTGTAGCATCTTTGGGGATGCCTGGATGAGATTCTCTAGGACAGGCCTGGGTGCAGCTCCAGCCGCCAGGCTGTGGTACTCAGTCAGTACATTTGCTCTGTCTGGTGCTCTTCAGCTCATGGTATGCTCACTCATGGTGGACTTATTGGGGTCCACCCCCACAGTAAGCTGAGACTTGGAAGAAGGGCATCTTACATCTTGGCTGACCCGTGAACACAATCGGTTGGCGAACCTTGGAGTGACTTGATTACTCTGCCAGCTGGGACCCTCACTCCTTTGTCCTGCCAGGTATCCCGACATCCATTTAGAGAAGGCACCGTCATTCTGCATGGATCTGGGAGGGATCTGGCACACAGACTCGGGCCCTAGCTACTAGGGAGGCTAAGGCAGGAAGAATTAAGTTCAAAGGTATCAGAGGCTGCGGAGTGGGTTGAAGACAATGCCCAGCAATTTAGTGAGAAACTGTCTCGGCAGTAGAATGCTTGGCTAACCTGAGTGAGGGCCTGGGCTCCATCCTGGGGGCAGGGTGGGGGGTGGAGGAGGATAAGGAAGGGAGAGAGGAAAGAAAGAACCAGATTCAAATCCTGACCTAACTACTAGGTAGCTGTGTGACTTTGAGGGAGATCTCTGGTGTCCCTGAGCCTCAGTCTCCCCATTTATACTATGGAAATAATCCACACCTGCCATGGACAGTTGCAAGACCAGAATGAGGTACCGAAGGCAGCAATTAGCCTGATGGCCACCAGATCAATGGAACAGCACAAGTAGCCTGTGGCAGCCCTAGAACACAGGACCAGTGCTTCTGGAAGCCAGCACCCCACCCCCAAACATCCCATCAGTCAACACGCTCTCTTGCTGGAGGAGCAGTTAGGCTCGCTTCAGTGGGGTCCCCTCTGCCCACATCTGCACCTTTCAGCGGATAGTGCCTCTGGGTAAGATCAGAGCTTTCTGGAAACTCATCCCTCTGCCACCAGGGACTTCCATCTGTACTCAAGTCATAAGTACCACGACTCTGGCAGCAATTTGTAAATGTGGACTATATATCCCAGGCCACACTTAACCTGGTTTGAACCCCAATACGTCATCGAGATGCAAAAGTTATACAAGTTGACCCCAGTCGATAAAATGTGCATGATGTCATCACAGACCCCGCATGGATGGAGAACCCCTAAGACAAGCGGTTGAAAGGCGGTGGGGAGCAGAGAGAGAAAAGATGGGTGCTCCCTCTCATGTCTCCCTGACTTTGCTTTCAGCCTTCCTTCCCGCCTGCGAGCCAAAGAGCCAATACTGAGGATGCATGACAGCCAGTCACCTCCAAGGGCCAATCACGCCCCCTTCAAAACCATCTAAGGACCCGGGAGCTAGCCGCACATGTGGGAGAGGGGTGGCAGGCAATGGATACACCTTGACCTGTGAGATTCAGAAGCCAGGGAGGAGAGCACATGGAGCCTGAACCTGGCAGGGAAGGTGGCTGGCTGCGCAGTGAGGATCTGGTGAGCCCAGCCAGTGCAGCCCGGGGGCAAGCAGGGACTTACTTGCAGAGAAATTGGCCTCAGTGTGGACGGGTGGGGTGGAGGGCAGAAAGGGCGCGTGGCCCACGAAGAAGGACCGCAGGGAGCGCTCGGACAGGAGTGGGGAGCGCTGCTGGGCAGGGATGTTCTCGCAGCTGCCCACGCCGCTGTGGATCTTGAGGTTCAGGGGTTTGCTCTTCTTCTTGGCTCTGAAAGCGAAGCAGAACAAGGAGACAGGGAGATGAGTCTGTCTGTACCGTCTACACCATCAATATAAACGCTGCCCACTTGGCAACAGCTGGGCACCCGGGAAACAGGAACGCAACCTATACTCGCAGAGACCACGCCTGCTGGAATGTAACTGGGCATCTCTCAGTCTTCTAGAACATTCCTGCCAGTGAGGAATCTACCCAACACGTGCGGGCTGGTTTTTTGTCAACCTGACAGCAGCTACACTCACTTGGAAAGAGAGAGAGCTTCAACTGAGGAGATACCCCCCTACCCCCCCACTCCGCAAGATTAGCCTGTGGGCAAGGCTGTGGTGCATTGGCTTGACTGACAGTTGATGGGGGGCGGGCCCAACCTCCATGAGGGTGGCTCTAGCCCTGGGCAGATAGTTGTGGATTCTGTAAGAAAGCAGGCTAAGCAAGCCACGGGGAGCAAGCCAGTAAGCAGCACCCCTCCATCATGACCTCTGCATCTGCTCCTGCCTCCAGGATCCTGCCCTGACTTTCCCTCCGAGATACAGAAGTGTGAACTGAAACAAACCCTTTCCTTCCCAAGTTGCTTTTGGTCCTGGGGTTTCGTCACAGCAATAGTAACCCTAAGACAACTATAAAATGTATACTCTTTTAATGTAAAAAAAAAAATAGCGCCTGGCGGTGGTGGCGCACACCTTTAATCCCAGCATTCGGGAGGCAGAGCCAGGCAGATCTCTGTGAGTTCAAGGCCAGCCTGGTCTACATAGCGAGTTCCAGGAAAGGCACAAAGCTACACAGAGAAACCCTGTCTCAAAATACTATTAAAAAAAAAAAGCTTCCCTTGGCTAGTGTGGTGATGCGCTCCTGTAATCCAAGCACTCAGGAGGCTGAGGCAGGAGGATGCTGGCTTTGAGGCCAGCTTGAACTACAGAGCAAAGCTCTGTCCTGAATAAGCAAGAGAAAGGAAAAAAAAAAAAAATCTCAGGATGATTTTTTTTATTATTTTTATTTTTTTTCTGGACCTACTCCTTGTAAGCAGATCCCTGGGAGGTAAAGCTAGTCAATTTCCAGTGAGAGTCTTCACACTGGGACGGAGATGAGGAGGAAGCGCTAAAGAGCGGGGCTCCAGCCAGGTGCTGATTGAGCTTGGATGGGAGTTGGGCCCGGGTGTCTCTCGAGGCATAAACACAAAACCGAGTGTCTAAAACCTTGCACTTGACCAAACAGGAGGCTTGAGAGTATTAACAGCATCGGTGGAGGTGTCAGCCATCACCGCTACTCTGAATTAAGCGCAGGCTGCATCCCAGAGACAGAATCAAGGACGTCGTCGGGGCATCGCCTCATTAAAGCATTAAAGTCATCCTAGGAAGGACATCCTCTTTCCCCTGAGGGTGACACTGGAGCAAAGGAGACGGAAGAACCTAGCAGATCAGCCCAGAGGTCTCATCTCAACTGTGTCCAACTGTCCGTGTCTTGCTGGATCTCAGGGTGTCACCACCCTGAGGCCAGTCACCCCGAGGGACTGCCCTTTGTGTTGTCTTGCTGCTTTCCCTGCTCGACGAACTCCTACACATACTCCATGGTCCAGTTCGAAAGTGATCATATCTGCAACATCTTCTAGCTCTCTGAGACAATCTTACTCTCTCCATCCTAGTATCCCCCATTATTCTCTGAAGAACCCCCAGATCCCGACCATGGCTCCCACTAGCCATCCTCCATATCTACTCTAGTCCAGTCGCCTCCTCTCCTTTGACCCTTCTGTCTCCACGACCCAGAGTTCCCTCCTCTGCGCCACCACTTTGATCTCTGTCTCAATAACTCAGTTCTGGTGTGTCTCCTTCTGGAACCTTTCGGGTAACCCCAGTTCCTCCCAGCAGGAACAGGTGTTCTTCCTCCAGGAAGCCCTCTCAGATAACCCTCTTCCCCTGCTGGCCTGAGCTAGCAGTTTCTTGTTTGTTGGTTTGTTTCATATCTGTATGGTCATATTTTCCCCAACATTTGTAATCTTCCTGGCAGAACACGAATCTTGAAGGCGGTGACTCTAGGTTTCTCCTTGTTCCATCCTTGGCAACTGGCTTGGCACCAGGCACACAGTAGGTAGGTACTGTGTAAGTGAGCTGCCTGGCACACAGTAGGTGCTGCTTAAGTGGGCGTTCTGAATGAAGGCTATGGCCCGGGGGGCAGGGAAGAGGGATATCACACTATATTCTAATTCTCTGCCTTCCGATCCTAACTGCTGGCTCCCCGAGGACAAGAACCAGGCAGATGGCGCGGCTGCATCTCTCAGCCCCCGGCTTGGCACTCGTGGCGCAAAACACACCTCACAGGCTGGTTTAGAACCGTCTCCCTTCTCCAAGGAGCTGGTCTAAGAGAGCTAGGTGTAAGACTAATCTCTCACCGCCTTCCCACCCACCTCCCTCCCCAAACTCCCATCTGCCCAGGACGGAGCCGAGCGCCCTCTGGTGGCTGCTGCAGAACCTGCTTGCAAACTGCCAGTCCTGGAGGTCTCTAGGCCTCCTTTGGGTACCACTTTAAAAAAAAAAATAGGCATGCTCTGCAGGAGGCTACACATGTCTGCCTGTCCAGCCACCCCTCTCAGTACCCCTGTGGCAGCATCCAGTCCTACTTATTATTCCTCAGGGGCCGCTGCAAGGCTCAGATAGGTGCTCCCCGTTACAGCAGCTCACGGCTAGTAACTTGTTCCTTCCCCGGGGCTGGAAAAAATGAGGAAGCCAGTGAGTCTCTTTTGCCCCAAACCGGCCTGCAGTGGGGATTTAAAGAGGTGTATAAACCAAGGCCAGCACTCAGCTGTTGGGGATAGAGAGACGGGACTTGAGTCATTAGGGATGAGATAGACTCTTTGTGCTTCATTTCCCCACCTGGACAATGGAAAGAACACTTCCATGTCCATGCAAGACCATGAGGATCTATGAGGTAGCATGCTTGGCCCAGGCAAGCCTGCGTGCTGTTTCCTGTCATGATTATGGCTGTACCCTGGTTACGTCTGACGGCCACACAGCCATGCAGAAAGCCAAGAAAGAAACTGAGAACTGAAGCCAGGCTGGGCTTTACCTGAAATACCCAGAACACCCACAGCCTTGGCAGGGGAAGGGGACATGGGCAAATCCCTAAGCATAAAGCTATGATCATCCCCCACAGACACCTAGAGGATCCTGAGGCACTGACAACGAGGTCGTGTAAATCAGAGCAAGACTGGAGGGTACCACATCCAAACCAGCAGCTCAGAGATGTCAGAAGTGATGCGGTTACCAATCCAAAGTCACGAGAGCAGAGAGGGCTGTGCAAATAACTGTCAGACAGATGGATGAAAGTGGGGGTGAAGGGAGAAGGAAGGGAGATGTAACAAAGGAAGAATGAAAAGAAGGATGGAAGGGGAAAGATGAGGAATAAAAAAAGAAGAGGAGGGAAGATGAGAAAAGAAGGAAGATGGGAGAAAAAGAGATGAGATGAAAGAATAACAGAAAAAGGGAAAGGGAAGGAGGGGAATGGGTGGGCAGATGAGTAAGTGGATGGATGGATGGATGGATGGATGGATGGATGGATGGATGGATAGATGGGTGGATGGGTGGATGGGTAGATAGATGGGTGGATGGGTAGGTGGATGGATGGATGGGTAGATGGATGGATGGATGGGTAGATGGATGGATGGGTGGATGGATGGATGGATGGATGGATGGATGGATGGATGGATGGATGGACGGATGGATGGATGGATGGGTAGATGGATGGATGGGTAGATGGATGGATGGGTAGATGGATGGGTGGATGGATGAGTTTTCATTTCTACATGAAAGTTATTGCTTAGAAAATACTGTTTTTAGACAATAATTTAAAAAGATAAAAATGAGTTATGAGTGAGAAAGGGGCTTGAAAAAGACATTTTCCCTCAGCAAGACATATGAAGACCCAACAAGCACACACGAAAAAAACAGGAGACATGAATCAAAACGACAACAAGCTACACCCCACTTCCTGGATGGCCATGCTCAAACATGAGGTGCTCAAATACCACGTGCTGATGAGGACATGGAGAACTAGAAGTCACCGGCTGGTGCATGGCCGCTATGGAAAGCACTTTGGTCATGTTTCGACCGCATAAAACCAGAGTTTTAGACAACCCAACAGTCCTATTACCTAGATACATACCCCAAAGAATGGGAAATAAATCTTCAACAGAAAGTGTCCATGGACATTGACACTTGACACATGAACACTGACAACCACCAAAGGGCAGGAAAAAAAAAAAAACAAATGCGCATCACTGGGCGAAAGAAGACAGATGTGATCTGCCCGGATAATCAAATGCAATGCAATCTTATGATGTTCCGACTCATAGCCTAAACACGAGTGAACCTCAGAGCTGTCACGCCTCAGGAAGAAAGCTAGTCGCAAAAGACCACGCATTCCAGTTTATATAAAACAATCAGAATGGGGTAAGTCCACAGAGATGGACAGCAGGCTGGCGGTTGCCAGGACTGCAGGACAGGAGGGGCGTGGGGCCCACCCAAGTGCACGTAGAAGCACTGTTTTGCTGTTTGTTTTGGGGTCAAGAAGAGACCCTGGAAGTGGGCAGAGGTGGTAACCGCTGAGCCTCGAGTGTACTAAATGATTCTGAAGGGTTAAAATGACCAATGGGTACGCACAAAGTATTGGGTTCCATCTCCATCACCAGTAAAAAAAAAAAAAATGTCATTGGGGAAAAGGCTGTGGGGGTCACCCAGGCAAGGGAATAATGGCTTGGGCCAGTGTAGAACCATGGAGATGGAAGGTAGACCATGGGGACCCAGCTCTCTAGGGCAAGCTGACTGATTAAGGGGACAGGGGATGTAGGGAGACCCCTGCTACTTCCTCAGTTGGTATGTCGTATGGGTGAGTAGGGCACACACCCAAGAGCATGGATGCTCCTCAGCTGACAGTGAGGGTCCAGCCCAATTGTCCCACTGTCAAGTGAAACTGTCATGGGCTGAAAATGCATCAGACCCACCCACCTGACCAAGCCTCGAGGCTCAGCAACCCAGCCCAGTACGGAAATGCGGCTGTCCCCTCGGAACGTGTGACAGACGGGAACCACAGCTCACTGCCACTGCCCATCTTAGAGAGATCACACTGAATCCTGCCAGCCTGGGGAGAGATGAAAATCCAGCTCCCGAGCAGTTTCTGCTGAAGGCAAATTGCTTTCACGCCACTGTAAACTAGGAAAATCAGGAGCAGAGCCATCCTGAGGCGGGCAGGGACATCTGTATCTACACTTTCTAGAAGGATCCACACCGAGGAGGCAGTTGGCAGCCTGTGTGTGGAGGGGTGGGGGCTGTGGGTTTAAGAGACAGACACCTCGTTACTTTTAGACTTGTCTCCACTGTTTCGATTTAGTAACAGGAATACTGTTTCTGAATAATAAGACATAATTTAAGTGGCATCTGCAACTGTTTCTCTATTTTATTCGAAGAAAGAAAAATAAGGCCCCAGGCAGCAGAGTAACAGATACAGTGCGATGTAGTCCACTGTGATACATGTCTTTTTTTTCAACACATTCCAAGTTCAAGATCAAACTGGAGGTGGAGTTCTGTTTCCCAATTAGATGCTGTAAGTTCCCTAGTAACTGGTGTTGCAGATTTGGTTGACATACTAAGAAACATGGTTCTCTCTAAATTCCTAGAAAAGGGCTGAGGATGTGGCTCAGTTGGTAGAGAACTTGCCTAGCATGCATCAAGTCCTTGGTTTGATCCCCTGTACCACAGAAACCGGGTGTGGTGGTGGACATCTGTAACCCCTGAACTCAGGAGGTGGAGGCAGGAGGATCAGAAGTTCAAGGTCATCTTTGGCAACATAGTGTCGAAGGCCAGCCTGAGCTACAGGGGACCCCAAAAAAAAATCCTAGAAAATAAAACACATATAATGTGTAGAGTGTAAACATACACCCTTGAAAATATGGGCTAGGTCAAAGCCCAGATTTGAGGAAGAAGTAAATTAAACTGCTGCCTCTCCTTGCCCATTAATCATGGCTTTGTGTCAGAGTGAATGCTCAGATGGAAGATGGAAAGAGGCAAGCAGTGCAGATCCAAACGGACGGTCCAAAATCTATTCTGCCAGGACCTGAAACATTAGGAATAACAGTGTCACACTCAACCCTGCCTTCATGGCAGCCCATCAGCAAGAGACCCTGGACCCCTGAGTTATCAGGGCCACATCCTAAGAAGGGTCTTTCCAAAAGCAAACGAGGAGCCCCTGGCCCCCACACTGGGGTTCCCTGCTCCTAACACACCTTTCTAAAAGTAGGGAAGTCCAAGGCGCCACTCAAAGCTGCCCCTGAATCCCACTTCCCATTACCTGGCTCTCTGGACATCTGTCCCTGACACCCAGATTCTTCCCAGCATCTCCCTCTCCTCCTCTCAAGACAGCTGAGCCCCATCACAAGCAGACATGGCGTCCGACAGCTCGGACCCCGGTTTGGAAGCACATGGCTGCTTTTCCGATCATCTCATTGACACTGGGGTCTCCTTCCTGTTTAGAGGACGGGGTCATGTCTGATCAGTTCTTTATGGATTCCAGGGCTAGCATAATGCCTTGATATTATATGAGATTGGTAAGGACATTTTCTGTGAGTCATGTTTGTGGGGGCTGTGCATGTGTGTGTACAGGTGTGTGGGTGGGTGTGCACGCACGTGCGCGTCTGCATGAAGGTCAAGGTCAATATTGGGTGTCATTCCTCATATGCTGCTCATCTTTTTCATTTTGTTCTAGTTTTGGTTTAAATTTTGTTTTTTGAAACAGTGTCTCTCACTGGGGCTCATTGATCCAACTAATCTGCCTGGCCAACTTGTCCTATAGTCTGCCTGAACCTGCACCCCACCAGCCCTAGAATTAAAGCACACAATACCACACCCAGATTCTTACATGGGTGATGGGGATTGAACTAGGGTCCTCCTGCTTGCTTGCAAGGCAAATTTTTACCCACTGAGCCATCCCCCCAGCTCCAGTACAGACACCAGTATGAATCTGCAGATGGGTGAAGACCATGGGTTCTTACACACTGCAGCACTGGTACTCATGGATTCCCCACGCTGGTGACCCAGGAGGGGCTCAATAAATCTGAAGGGATTGGCTCATCTAGAATTCCACTTTATCTAGATGCTATGGGGAGGTGAGACCCAGCAGCCATCCTGAGGGTAGAGCTGTGGCAGGAGGTATTGGCTCTGAATAGCTGTGTGGAGTTGAACCTGCAGGAAGTTCAGAACAAGGGAGTGGGCCACCACACCCAGGAATGCCATGCCAGCCCTGTGATGCCAGGGGCTGGGTGATGAGTGTTAGGGACATAATTCTTTTGCAGAAGGATAGATAATGCCCACTATTGGCCTTCTCAATAGTTCGTATACTCAGGAAGACTCAAGTTTGTAAACCTTACCCTAAAAGACAGTCATACACACACTTGCTCCTGTTTCTCAAAGGCACCCATCTGGGCAGGAAGTTCGCCAGAAGTCAGATTCAAGGAAAAGCCCATTCTGGGCTCATATCTGGGCATCTGGCTAGAGGCTGGTCTCGGACACAAACAATGCTGCCGGAAGTCTCCCCTACAGAATAATCCACAAGTTCACACCCCCAGGTGAAGACCCCTACACAGCACCCGTGTATCTCCCACAATCCTCAGAGTATGCACTGACCTGAGTCAGGGCCTGGGCCTTCCAGGCAGTGGGTCCTGGCATCCCAGCTTCCTGATCTCCCCATGATTAATGACTAATCTTATTTTTCGCTGTTCCCTACCCCATAAATCAGTTACAGAGCAAATATTTACACAGCCTGTCATTTCCGATTGAACCGGGGCTCAACCGGGGCTCATGACAACCTTCGTTATTAAAAAGGATGGTTGATTTGGGGCAGATTTCGCAGGGCATCTGGCTAGATGCTGCCTTCCAAGTTCCTCCTTCCTCCCTCTGCCTGAGGAAAAAAGACAATTTCCAAGATAAATTGGTTCAGAGGTCTCTGCTCACTGTCTCCCTGGGGCCGGTGGGATGCGGCCAGAGTCCTGTCAACCCAATAAATGACGGTCTCCCTAGAGAAATGACCAGGCTCGCTTCTTCCCTTTCCTCGTGGCTTCGCTTTGGGGTCAGAGAGTGGAGCAGAGAGAGTCAACTGACTGATATCAGAAACTGGAAAGAAGGTGGCTGAGGGGAGGGGCCGAGGAGATCAAACAGCATGACTTCCAGGCCCCCGACTTTTGTGCCAATAATGATATAGATATAGATATAGATATAGATATAGATATAGATATAGATATATACACACACAAAGGCATTAGGTCATCTTCTTCATCTTCGAGATGAGACTTGTCTCGAGATGAACAAGCTGATGGTCAGAGACTGTGCAACTCCACTGAGGTCACACAGCACCAAAGAGGTGGAGGCAGGATTTGAACCAGGTTCAGCCTGGCTCCGAAGCGCTTTGTTCTAACATGTATCACAGCCACACTAGGATTTAGATTTGCTTGGAACTCCCGGCAAGGAAGGACTCACAAGACTCAGACATTGCTCTATGATAGCACCCAGGGTCAGCACTAACAGTTACCCTGCTGAGGTGTGAGCCAGCAAAGACCCTTCCCCACCTAAGCCGGAGGGCAAATGGAAAAACTTACTTGAGTTAGATGAATATTTTGCCCTCTGTGTGCCACCATTTCCCAGCCCCTCCCCTTTCTCCTCAGGAAGAAAATAAATCTGGAGGTTGGGGAGATGGCTCAGTCAGAAAAGTGCTTTCTATGCATGCATGAGGAACTGAGTTCGAATCCTCAGCACCCATGTTGAAAAAAAAAAAGTCAGGCTTGAGCTGGGCAGTGGTGGCGCACACCTTTAATCCCAGCATTCAGGAGGCAGAAGCAGGCTGATCTCTGTGAGTTCGAGACCAGCCTGGACTACAGAATGAGTTTGAGGACAGCCAGGGCTACACAGGAAAAAAAAACCTGTCATAAACCACCTTTCCCCCCCCAAAAAAATAAAAGATCAGACATGATGGCATGTGCTTGTAATTCTAGCATGGGAGAGGCAGAGACGGGAGCATCCCTGGCATTTCCTGGCCAGCCAATATAGCTAAGCTGGTGAGCTGCAAGCCAATAAGAGACAGGGTCTCCAAACAATAAAGATGACTAACTCCTGAGATGACACTGACACACGCACCCACTTGCACACACACACACACACACACACACACACACACACACACACACATGCACACACAAATGCATCCTTACAAAGCTATGTAGGTATGCCCACTGTGTCTAGACCAGTGGCTATTATCTGGTGGTTCCGAGGGTTCCAGTCTTCAGAGCCTACAAGGCAGAGAGCGGCTTCTCCCGGACACCAGAGGTTGGGGGCACTCAGCACAAGCAGGGTTGTGGGTTGGACTCCTCAGGCCAGTCACTTAATATCCACTAGGCTCAACTTCCCGCCCGCTAATTACAGGGTTCAGCGGCACAGATGGTCTCAAGGGCTCCGTAGTCCCCAGCTCCCTCGGTCTGTGAGGCAGTTCTCTCGCCTCCATTCTTAGTGCAGTGACCTTGGCCCAATCAGGGTCCTTGCCGCTTTGATTGAGCTCGAGACTTCTTATTTACTCGGCGGGATCCCCTCTGTGGCTCCCTGGCTGCCCCTTGATTATGTGGGGCAGATGAGTCTGCGCGAAGGATCACAGCAAGGGTGGGTGAGCATGGTCACTGGTGGCTGGCCTTCGGGGATTCCAAGGCCTTCGGTTCTTTCTCCCTTGTGAGTTTAAAGAATTGGGGCCTATTGAGTGAAGTCTTTGGCATACACTCAGTACATGCAGCCGGCAAGCTTGCCACAAAGCTTGATTGTTAAGGATGAATTAGGATAGGGGGTGCGCCTATCGCTGAGGGCAACTGGACCCCCTCATCTATGGAAGTCTCCCTGCTCTGCCAGACATGAGTGTTAAATATCAGAGCCCTGGTCATGTGCTGCTGCCCTGCAGGAGATGTCTGACTTAAGGTGACCTGGCATCCATCCCACCCCATTTGGGGACTGTCGCTCTCCTACACAGGTCAGTTAGAGATGCCACTCAGAGGACAATGGCCTCCTTGAGTCACTGAGTACCCCATCAGATCCACTGGAATCTCACCAAGGGAAACAGATCTTGAGGGGGGACTCCATGGCAGGAGGAAGTAAGCGTTTGAAGTTCCTTTGGTCGGGTGGTGGCTCGTCAACAGAACCTGACAGGTCATTCTGGCTAAGACAGCCTGGTGACGATCCTCTGCAAGATGGAGTCACAACTCTCTGAACCATCCTGGGAACTGGCCCACAACTGTCCAAACAGGCTCATACTCTGCCCAAGTGGCTGGCTTCTGCCACCTGCGGTCCAAGACCCCTCATCCGTCCCTCAGTCATCACCATGTAAAGGTGTGTAAGCTTCCTTCCCCCTCTCTTCCCCTCCCCCTCTTCTTGTTCTTCCTTTCAATCAAATCAACCTCTCCTCCTCCCCACCGTCTCCTTAGTTTTAGGGACAGAATCCAAGACCGCATGCACAGCAAGCCAGTGTTCTGCTGCTGAGCCACAGCCCCTGCCCTGCAGTTCTTCATTCTAAACATCAGAGGCTCAAAATCACCCTAAAGCCAGACTCCATGCAGCAAACCCAGCTCCTCAAACCTCTGGAGTGGGTCTCAGATGTCTGCATTCCAACAAGCCCTCTGGCGACTCCCCACACCTTAGAGATGCTCTTTCTGGGGTCACTCCACAGTGTGACGCTTACCTATGGCATCATCACTAACAGGGTAGAAGGAGCTGGTGTTCTAGAACAAAGTTCTGTGCAGAGGACAGCGTCTGCTCAGACTCTCCAGGAGCCAAGACTTGAGGACCTGAGAACTCAGCCATTGTGGCTGAAGTGGCTGGAACATTCCAGAAGGAAAGAAGAAATGGAACCCAGGCCCACCCTCTGAGATAGTCTCAAGAACACAGTCACGCAGCTAGAACACAGTCACGCAGCTAGGAGACCATCACAGTCATAAGTTTCAAGGGCTCAAGGGTCAGTCCCCTCCCCAGCAACGAGGTCACGCCAGATACAGCCCATGCGTCAGGTCCCCATTTCACAGCATAGTAGGTGCCTTAATAATGGGACAGCTTAATTAAATATTATGCAACCGTGTTGTAGAATATTACATGCTCGGTAAGAAGAAAAGGGGTGGTTTGTCAGCAGACGTTTAACAAACTTGTAAGGGTCCAGATAGCAAAGGTCACAGGCTTCCTGGGCTGTCTTATCTCCATGGCAACTACTCAACTCAACAGTGCCATTCAAAAGCAGTTACAGGCAATATGTAAATAAATAGGCATGTGTCATGTATCTGATCTAGTTCCTTTCAGTTGCTGTAACAAACACCCTGACCAGAGCAACTTAGGAGAAGAAAGGGTTTGTCTGGCTTAAACTTCAGGTCACAGTCCATCACGGAGGGAGGTTAGAACAGGAACTCCAGCAGGAATCCTGAAGGCAGTCCTGCTCACTCTTCCACAAAGCATGACCGACAGGGACTCACTCACACCCAAGGAAGTGCAGCAGGAACCATGGAGGACCCGGCTTGCTGCCTGTCAATCAGGCTTATGCTCAATGCTAGCTTTACACAGCTCAGGACCGATGCCTAGGGAATGGTGCCTCCCAGCAGGACCCTCCTCCACCAATTAACAATCAAGACAACCCCCCACAGACATGTCCACAGACCAATCTGGCCCAGGCAATTCTTTAATTGAGAGTCTCTCCCCTAAATAGTTCTAGGTGACAAGTTGACAATTACAGATAACCAGGACACCATAAAACGTTATGAGCCCCAATAAAACTTTATTGATTGGACAGACTTGGGCTAGATTTAGTCCATGAGCTAAGGTTTTATGGCTCCTGATCAAACAGTTGTTTAAAAGCCCAAGGCATACTGATTTATAAAGAACAAAAATCCCAGACAACATATATAGCATGAGCTTTCATATACAAATAGTATTTGAACATAAATGTGTATAAACATATAACTATCATGCTTAAATATTCCCTGCATGTTTGTATGATGTGTTTGAAGAACTTCAAAGGTTTATGGTGAAGGAGAGAGAAGAATGAGGAGGATGGGAGAGCTTCCAACTTTGCTACAGGGGAGTATCTTTTGATGAAAAGGCTCACTGCCTGAAGTACACATGCAAACTGGAAAGAAAGAAATGAGAAGGAAAGAAAGGAAAGAAGTTGGAAGAAATAGAAGATTGGGAGAAAGGAGGAGGGAAATAGATGGAAGAGAGTGAAAGGAAGGAAATGGGAAGTGGAAAAGAAGGAAACGAAAGAAAAAGATGGAAGGCAGCATCTCAATAAAACTTTATTTATAAATCCAGCTGTGGGCCAGAATGGCTCATGGGCCCCCGCTATCCTGACTCTGGTGCCAGACCATTAGCCTCATGATGTGGGATCATGGTGGAACGGAATCATCGCTGTACTCCACATCCCGAAAGACCTTACAACAGAGAAAGGCTGAAGACCTTGCTCTGCTCATTGAGGCCTGAAGGAAACAGAGCCCATCCTGTTCACTAGAGAACCAAGACTTCAACCCTTATCCCGAGCCCTTGACACATGAAGAGAGTCGGCTGTGTGTTACTCATTTAAATGTCTGTAACTGATCGCTGCCAGCACACAGGTTAATTAAATGGCAGTGATCTTTTTTTTTTAATCAATTCTCATTTTCACATTATCACATCAAAGGGGTCTCGCTCTGTGGTGCTTCGCTGGCTTCAAAATGAAAACCCTGATGCTGGCTCATGGCGACTTTGGCTCCGTCTAGAGACCCATTTCCCAGTTCTTGCCAGGAATAAAATCTGGTCCACGGTCAGGCAAGTGCCCAGATCGGATGCTGCCATCTCCAAGGAAACTGCACCTCTAAAGGCCACAGGGAGCATTTGCAAGCTCCAGCAAACTCAGAGTCTGATGAGAATCTGTGCACCTGCCCTGACGGAGGGACCGACTTGTAGTGGGACCTGTTGTCTGTGGATGGCTCAGAGAAGTGCCTTTCGAAGGAATCAAGACCATGTTTAGGGGTCAGTAGAGAAAGGGGGGAGTATCCGGAAAGCTGCTGCGTGCTGGGACACTTTGCTCCATGCTATCTTGGGAAGAGGGGGGGCACCTGGCAGGTAGACAGAGGAAGGGCTAAATCCAATCCGAGGCTGGAGACTTTGGAGTAGGTACAACCTAAAGTCTTAATGCTGTGAGGAGAGCCCGCGTCATGGACACTGGGTCCCAGTTCAGGCTCCTGGGGGAATGTTCTAGACTCCCCCTCCCCTTCCCTCGCACATATGCAAATGCACCTGGCCTCTGGCTCTGCAGCTTTCAGGGTCACTTCCAAATCATGTTTCTCCCTCGCCGAGATGAATTGTGTATCAGTAAGCTTTGGCAGGTTGACGGACAGACGGCTGCCCACCGAAGGCCGTATCGGCTGCTCCTGGCACTGGCACATGGTGTTGTAAAGGGGCCCCTCCAACCACACACTCTGAACCGCTGTGGCTGCCTTGGGCTCGGTTGACAGCATCCATCTCAGAATTCTCCAGCAGCAGAAGGCACAAGCCAGGCTTCAGCCACAATCAAAGTCTGGGTCGGGGCAAGGAATAAGAATAAGGCTGTGTTCATAGGAAGCCTGGGTGCCTGGGTGGGATGGGGGCTGCCCCAGGCAACCCTTCCTTACATTATCTTCCACTTCTGAGCCAGGCAGGAAGTTTACTGATAGGAAACGGAAGCACAGGAAAACAGAGGCCGCTTGCCTGAGGCCAACGGAGGCGGCATCCTGCTCAGCCTTTGCTCTGACTCTGCTACTACCAAGTGGTTGGAGACTCAAGAAGGAGAGAGGCCACAAATGCAGGCCAAAAGAGAATAGAGGCTGGGGTGAAGCTCAGGGAGAGAGCATTTGCCAGGGCCCTGGAGTCCATCCTCAGATAGGAAGGGAGGGGGGGAGAGGGCGGGAGGGGAGAGAGGGAGGGAGGGACGAAGGGAAAAAGGAAGGGGATGAGGGAAAGGAGGCAGAGAGAGAATAATGAAAAATGGGGGAAAGACTTGAGAAATTCCTCCAGAGAAGATGGACACACGAACGGCAGTCAATGTACACGTGAAGGATGTCAACATTACGACTCACTGGAAAGTGTGAGAGAAAGCCACCAAGACACTCCATCCAGGTGGCCGCACTTAGGGAGAGTAGGCCCTGGTGAGGATGTGGGGAAACGGCCCCCTCGCTCAGCACTGGTGGGAATGGGAAGAGGTACCCCTGCCACAGAAGAGTTTGTGGTTCCTCCAAACATTAGATATAGAATCATCATACAACCCAGCACTGGACTAACACTCGGCCTTGTAAAAGGAGGACATCCTGCCCCCGTACGTGAGGGACCTGAAGGACGTGCATGGATGACTTCCAGGGGCTGATGGGGGGTTACTTTTTGTGCTACAGAGTTTACATCGGGGAGAAAAAAGTTCTGGAGACGGATGGGCAATTGTGCACTTAAATACAGCAAATTTTGTATTTTGACTAATTTAGAACTTTTTTGTTTAAAAATAAAAAAAAATAGTGCCGTGTTGGCAAAGAGGTTCCCACCCTTGAACGACAGAAAATGGAGACGGAAGAGGAGGGTCCTTTGTGAACCAGAGTAAAAGAGACACTAGAAGAGTGACTACGTTTCTCTAGGACATCCACTGGGGCAAGCAGTGTCAAGGGGGCGCTGCTCCTCAGGAAAAGCAAGCCATATTTCTGAGTCAACACCGACCGACGACAAGGTGAGGGGACATCCACCGGCTGAGCGGGGACAGGCCCCCCCCACCTTCTCCACAGCTGTTCTGGGCCCCTCTGCCTAGCTGCCTGCTCTCCACCTGCTTGGAGCCAATTTAATTAGAAGTTCAAGGCTCCCCCAAGGCTCTCCCAAGCAAATGCCATGTTTATAAACCATGCGCAGAGGAGCCGTAAGGCTCGGGCCACTGACGTATGGGCACGAGGCCACCTGTCACCTGCCGTCCTGGGGAGGCTGCCATGTCCGGCCTGGGTTTGGGGGATTTCTCACTCCACTCATGATCAACACATTACCTGGATCATAAGGAAACCAGTGGATGGTGAACCCCAAGGGGAGTGGGGTTCATTGCTGAGGGGGTGCACGGTGGACACATTTTCCTAATTAATTGTGGTGGTGATTGTCCTCGGGTGACTCAAGCGGTCCTGGCAGTCAAGGAGAGCAGGAATGTGGAGGCAGACAGACCAGGAACCCACTTTTCCTCTCTTTGGACCTATCTTCTGCAAGGGAATTTGGTCTCCATCCCCCATCATGTGGGTGGTGGTCCCCTGAGATTGTGAGGTGTAGGAGTCAGGGTTTGGGGCGAGGCACCAGTACAGCTCATCCATTGACTCAGCGGGCACCCAGCCCACCTAGCTTTCTTGAGAAAGGACTGGATTAATCAGATGGAATCAACCTCTACTGGGCCCTCTCGGCTCCAGTCCACCCTAGGATTCGCCACACTGTCAACCAACACAGACCCTCAGGCACCTGAGAACGTCCAGCACATCTTCTTGCCAGGGCCAGATGGTGTCCCCTTAAAACAGGAGCCAGGAAGTCACCTCAATGAACCCCAAACTTAGGCCAGGTGTGGTAGTACACACCTTTAATCCCAGTACAAAAAAAAAAAAAAAACAGCCTTGGGGCTGGAGAGACGGCTCAGTGGTTAAGAGCACTGGCTGCTCTTCCAGAGGGACCTAGGTTTGGCTCCCAGCATCCACATCAGGCAACTCACGGTCGTCTATTAACTACAGTTCCAGGGCTTCAGATGTCTCTGGCCTCCTCGGACACCTGCACTCACACACACTGAAAGAACAACCCTCTGAAATATTTGCATCTTTCTGTGTTGGGAGTTAGAGGTGCCTGGGAAGTCCTCCAGGGATCTATTGGACCATCCCCGAATATGACATTGAATTACTGCAGAATGTGGCCCTCCCTGAAATAGGGTCACTGCAGAATGATTGATTGAAGACTTGGACTCCCAGCCCCATGAGACAAGAGATATTCGTGGTTTGGGCAGCAGGTAACAGCACATGAACACCTGTACGCTAGGCATTCACGAATCCCTGTGGACCATTCGACAGGCTGGCATCTGTACAGAGCTTCCCTGGTGCCCTCCCTGCCCATCTGCTTAGTCTTATCAACACATTAGCTCATTTAATCAACCAACAGCCTGAGGAACTTGTACAGGTAGTCTCACCTCGTGGCTAGGGTGCCTTCCCTAAGGCCAAAGAGCTTTAGTGTGGATGTGACCAGAGGACACAGATAGACATACAAGCCACACAGAGACACACAGCTGAATATGACCACAAGACACCAGACCCCAGAGCCCACAGCACTGACCCTTGGCCTTCCTCCCTTTTAAGGCACCTCATGAGATAGTGATGGGCAGCACACACCTGCCCCTTCACCTAACCAGACCCTGACCTCAGCACAAGGCACAAGAAGATCCCTAAATGACATGCAAATTTAATGCAAATTAAACACAACTCTCCGTGGGCACCAAGTTGCCTTTCTTATTTATTTTTCCTGTGCAGAACAAGCCTGGCTGTTATAGAAAAAAAATAATAATGTTACTGAAAAATAATGATGCCTCCTCAATGAGCCGGAGACAGATCAAGCCGGCCCAGGCTGTAATTGCCTGCCTGGTGCCGCATGCACTTAGCCAGGTGAGGATGCTATTAACCGCACTAAAGAAAACATTTATTCACAAGGAAGCTGAGTAATAAGGGGAACATCCACTGAGTGAATGCCGTGTCTCTCAGATGGGGAAGAGTGGCTCGTTCTGACTTCAGAAACAGCCTGGAACTGGGCTTGGTACAATGCTCAACATCGAAGCCACCACAGGAAACAATGCTGAATAAATTATTCCAGCTAATCGTGAAAATAATAGAGAGTTCCCATTTTGAGAAGATGGATCAGTCGATAAAGCGCCTGCCTTGCAAGCGTGAAGACCCAGGTTCAATCCCCAGAACCCACAAGGAAAAGCCAGGCAGGGTGGCATATATTTGCATCCCCAACACAGGAGGGTGAGAGGGTAAGACAGGAGGATCCCAGGGCTGGCTATCCTGCTTAGCCTATGTGGATGGCTTCCGGGCCAATGAGAGACTTTGTCTCAAAAACCAAGGTGGACAGTGCCCGAGGAACAACACCCAAGCTTGACCTCTGGACTCCACAAATGTGCACATGTAACCAGACACACTACGTCCACCTACACACACACATACAAATACATGCACACACCATGTGCATGCACACCCACTCAAGCCCCACAACCAACTCCCGTAGGCTGTCCTCTGACTTCTACATATACAGCATGGCATTCACATGTGCACACACCACAATACACAGACAGAAAGATGGATGATGCAATGAAAATTTTGAAAGCGTCTATGGGTTCACCCCACGCTTTTGCTAATAACTCTCTGGTGACCCCCTAAGCATCACAAAATCAAGATCACCTTCTTCACCATTATCTTGAGGGAGGAATGGATTCCTCCATACCCCTGACCAGAGCCACAAGCACCCACACCCATGATGTTTCTTTCTCTGAATAAAGAGAAAGAGAGATGAGGCTTGTGCAACTCAGTTAGGGATCTTGAGGTGGGCACATCCTCAATTATCCATTTGTTACCTAAACCAAGGATATGTGTCCTAAGATGAGAAAGGATGGGAAAGATCCAATGTACCAGAAGAGGTTGAGAGAGTAGGTGGGAAGCCATGCACAGAAAATACAGGTAGACAGAATTAAAATCATGCCACCACAACTGAGGAGTGCCTAGCACCACCATAAGTTGCCCTGGTATTATCTAAGGCAAAGGATAGCCCTCCCCAGAGCCTTTAGACACCTTGCTTAGACTTTTAGTGTCCAGAATGGTGGGAGGAAAAGAAAAACCCTATTGCTTGAAGACACCAAGTATGAGGACATTTGTTACAGCAGCCATGTGACGCTCATACGGTCTGCAGGAACTCCATACTCTTTCTCTCTTTAATCACCCTGTTCTTCTTTATCCATCAAGTACAGCATGCTCCCCTGCCCCCCTCCAGGACCTTTGAACACGCTGTTTACACCTTGGCTTCAGTTCTATCTCTAGTCCCCTCGGCAAGCCTTCACTGATGTCACAGGTGAACTGTGATCCCCTCCTGCAAACGTCCCCAACACCAAGCATCTCTTTCTGGTGGCCTTTCCGCAGATCCCTATGGCAAAGCTGTGAAAGTCCATGGTCTCCCCAATCAGAACTGCTCCACAAGGGTGGAATATGTTTGTCTTCTTCACTCCTATGCCCAGAACTAATCAGTGGTGCCTACCACATAATAAACACCCAGATACTTCAACGACTGTGTGGAGGTGGGAGAGTAAGTGTCATTTACTGCATCTCAAAAATAGACTCTCTGATCAGACGTCAAATAGACCCATCGAACCGAAAAAGGAAAAGGAGACAGGAAAAGGTCCCTGGGGTGGGCAGGCAATTTAGCCTGACTCATGGTCCCATTAACCACATCAAAGTGATTTCCAGAGCTGATGATGGGTAGTGTCAAATCAGGACTTCCTGACTTCCCAACTATACTGTACTAACAGAACCAACTTCCCTTCTACATTACACATTTGATCTCATAATGACCTTCCTTGCCCCCCCCATTAAAATGGGGTGCTGTCATAGTTGGCTTGAGCTGTCAACCTCACACAACCCAGAGTCAATTGGGAAGAGAGGAAACCTCAAATGAAGAATTACTCTGATCAGATGGACCGTGTGGTCACATCTATAGAGCATTTTTTTTTTATTGCTGATTAATGTAGGAGGGTCCAGCTCACTGTTGGAAGAGCCCTCTTGAGGCAGGTGATCCTGGGCTTTATAAGAAAGGCGCCTGAGCAGAGGAAGGGAGGAAGTTAGTGAGCGGCACTCCTCCGTTGTCTCTGCTTCAGTTCCTGCCTCCAGGTTCCTGCCTCAAGTTGCTGCCTTGACTTCCCTCAGTGATGGACTGTAAGCTGTAACCTGAAACAAGCCCCCAAGTTGCTTTCTGCCAGGATTTCATCACAGCATCGAAAAGAAAACTAGACCGTCGTATTCAGCTACCAAGCCAGGGTCACCAAGCACGCGCAAGAAGACAGATGTGTTCCCAGGAGGGAAACCCACTTCCTGGCCCATGTGGTCTCGACAGGTCACCTGCACTGCCCAGCTCTGGTCTTCACATACTTGCTAATGCACTGGATCAGCTTTCTGGATTCTGATTGGCCCTCCTGGAAGAGGCCCTATCATCTACCTCATTAGTTGACCCTTAATTCGATCCCATCAACGAAGTCCCAGGATGTGGGCGTCTCCAGGGGTGGCTGCTCTCCCCCCACCCCGCCCCACCCCCATCCCATGTCACACCTGCCAACTCTCTCATTAGCATTCATCCCCAAAGCGGGCCCCAGACCTTCCTTTGAACCCTATTTCCCAGCTCAAATTTCTGCCGTAACCTCTGACAGGATGGCAGGGGGAAACAGACGTGTCCATCGCCAGCGGGAGACTTCAGAAGTTAAGTCTCAGTGCGGCTATGACAGCCAGACAGAAGGTAGGCAAGGCAACAGAGGGGTCAACACACACTAACCCAACCACAAGGAACAGACATCCTAAAGGTCCACCTAAACTCATCAGAATCAGAACTCACTACCTAACCTGGGAATCCAGCTGGAGGAGTCATGATTGGACTCGGGTTTTCCAACTTTACACTGTCGATATCTGGAGACACTGAATCCTTTGCTGGGGAATGGTGATCCGTGCTGTGCATCCTACCATGCTGAACAACATCTCTGGTCTCTACCCACTCTCCAAACTGTGAACACCGAAATGGACTGCAGGTCTGTTGACTGTCCCCTGGGAAGGGGCTAAACAATCAGGATTAAGAACCCTGGACTCTGAGAGACGTGGGTGCTGAGAGTGCTTGATCGGAGCGTCTCCACACCCAGGTCTCATCTGAAGAAGGGAGGGGGCAGATGGGGCCAGACATTGATCAGGGTGCTGACATACTGAATCACAGACCAGAATCTAGGGAGATGAACAAGAGAAGAAAACAGAGTCTGGCCTGACAGGTAATGAGGCCATTAGAATATGGCCTCTTGCTCCGAGCCATCAAATCATCATTTCTGTTTTGTTTAAAGGGGGAAAAAATGACCAACAGAAAAATTGACAGGTGACATGGAAGGCCTCGAGGGCATCTGGGTTTTATTATCCGCCTCTCATCTTTTATTTAACAAGGAAACAGAATTTCTGAGCACTTGGGAGGGGGGGGTGAGAGTGATGGAATGTTCTCATGCACTGTAAAGGGGAGCTGGAGCGGGGCTAGGCAGAAGGTTCTCCTGGGTGGGTTATGGGGGCTGGGTGCCCTCAGATCCTGAGGCAGAGGGATTTGACCTTGGAGCACAGTACAGAAGCCAGGGATCTATGGTGCTGTTAAAGTTTTGGAGAACTGGGTTCAAATCTAACTCAGCTGGACTGTAGGGTGGGGATTTGAACCTTTAGGAAGTTCACTTTCCTCCTCTCTACCCTGGTAATTGACCATGCCTGAGATTGTGAGAATTGGAGGGGGAAAATATAAAGCTTTTAGCTCAGGGGGAAAGACTGAATAGGGCTGGATGAGTCATCATCGCCATTATGCTGGGGAAGAAGGGTGTGTGTGTGTGTGTGTGTGTGTGTGTGTGTTGTTCGTGTATGTATGTTTGAGGGGGTGCTCACATATGTGCAGGTGTGTGCACGTGAGAGTAAAGACCTATCCTGGCTAATTTTATGTCAACTTGACACAAGTGGGTGTCATCTGAGAGGAGGGAGCCCCGATTAAGAAAATGCCTCCATTAGACAATGATTGATGGGGGAGGGCCCCGCCCACAGTGGGTAGAGCCATCCCTGGGCTGGTGGTCCTGGGTCTATAAGAAAGCAGGCTGAGCAAGCCATGGGGAGCAAGCCAGTAAGCAGCACCCCTCCATGGCCTCTGCATCAGCTCCTGCCTCCAGGTTCCTGCCCTGTCTTAGTTCCTGTCCTGACTTCCTTCGACAATGATGAACTGTGATGTGGAAGTGTAAGCTGAATTAACCCCTTCCTCCCCGACTTGCTTTGGTCAAGGTGTTCCATGGCAGCAACAGAAACCCTGACTAAGACAAGGCCAGAGACCAATGCCAGTGTTGTTCCTCGGGAGACAAGCACCTTCACCTTTAGACTTCTTAAAAAATGTGTATTAATCTGTGGGGGTAGGAGGAAGGGATGCACGTCCCAACACACATGTGGAGGTCAGAGGCCAAACTGTAGAAGTCAGTTCTTTTCTCCTACCCTGTGGGTCCCAGGACCCACAATCAGGTCATAAAGATTGGTAGCAAGTCCCTTTACCAACTGAGTCATCTCCCCGGCCCCAACCTTGTTTTCTGAGACAAGATCTCTCACTGAGACCTGGAGCTATTAGGCTAGGCAGGCTGTTGAGCCCTGGGGATGTGTCTGTCTCCACCTCCCCAGTGCTGGGATTACAATCACAAGCTACCACACCTCCCTGTGCCGATGGTATTGAATAAACACACTTTCTGCTCTCTGCCTAGCACTGTATCACAGCCCTCTAAGAGGTTTCACCTATGCTAGCCTTCTTTCTGGGAACAATCTAAAACTGCTCCTGCCTCAGGACCTTGGCACACTGGTATCTCTGTCTGGAATAGTTTTAACTTTGTTCTCCCTTTGGCTGATGGCATAGTAGCCTTCAGAGTTTCTCTTAAATGTCACCTGATCAGATACACTCACTCCAACTGTCCGATCCAAGACAGATCCTCCACACACACCCCACTTCCCATCATGCCCTTGGTTTTCTTGCTTGCTCCTTACCATGATTTTATCACCTGTAGATCTATGTAAAAACTGTTGCTGCTTCACAGCTAGAGAGATGGCTCGGCCTTCAAAGTGCCAGCTTTGCAAGCACGGAAGCCTGAACTCAAAAATCTGCAGAGTCCACTTCTTATAAAAATCTAGACACAGTGGTGAACTCTGGGGAAGCAGAAATAGACGAATTCTTAGGGGTCTCTGGCCAGCCAGCCTCACCTACTAGGTGAGCTCCAGGTCACTGAGAGGTCCCCCCAAAACTGTGGGCAGTGGCTAAGGAATGACACCCAAGATTGTCCTTGAACCTCCACTACCGTCTGTCTCACACACGTTTACACAAACTTGCACAGACACATGTCAGCCTGCACACCTATTGCTGCCGGCAGATTCAAAGTTGTAAGAAAGCAAGCGTGGTATTACTCAACTACATATGGCAGCATGGGCAGGGCAGAGATGCCCTACCCCCACCTCCACTGCCCATCAACACCTGAGTCAGGATGGGAGAGTTGCCCCCGACTGCCACCAGCTGCAACACCTGGGAGAGCAGGCCCTGCACCTCTCCCAGGCATCACAGAGTCAATCCCATTGGCAGAGCTGTGGGTGAGCCAGCCTTGAAGTTGTGAGTATGGAAAAGCTGTCCCCATTACTCATCTGTCATGTGGTGGCATGAGTGGCATTCTTTTTTCTTCTCTTAAATTTTGTCTTATTTTATAGTGGGGGTCTTGCAATGGCAGAGGGCAGACACGAAGGGATGAGGAAATGAATGGGATGGAGATGCATGACGTGAAAAGACACAAAGAATAAATAAAAATAAAGTTTAAAAAAAAAAAAAGAAGGCAAGGGTCGGTTGGCTGACAAGCTTACCATCAAAAGAATAAAATCACTGCTGGATGCAATGGAAGCAGCACACAGGGCGCTAAGCAGAAGGTGAAGGGTGCCCAGAAAGGGCTCTCCGGTGTCTGAGATCAGTATGACAGGATCGGGAGGCATCCGCCATACAAGAAACTGTGCAACCATCCCGGCTCCAAGAACTCACTAATGACCACACGGCTGGAGTTCTCGGCTCGGAGGAGCACAGCCACGGCCAGGCTGCCATCACGATCACCCAGGGAAGGAGGTGTCACTGGCACAGACAGAGGGCGGACAATGGTGTCCCAAAGGTGGACAGAGTAGAGGTCCCTCGGGGGTGAGATTGGCAGCCTTTGCTTGCTGATGACCGTGTGTGCTGCTGTAGTTAATTTTTGTGAAGTCGGGGTGTGGAACAGTCAATGGCTCACACAGATCCCAAACTCGAAGACCGTGACCAGGCCTCTGGCTTTGCTATTCTTGTTTGAGACAGGGTCTCACCGTAGAGCCCTGGCTAGCATGAAACTTGCCATTTAGACCAGGCCAGCCTCAGACTCGGAGAGATCCACCAGCCTCTGCCTCCCAAGCACTAGGATTAAATGGATGCGCCACCACAGCCGGCTAGCCTCTGGCTTTGATGATCCCTGACTCCCCCCCCCATAGTTTCTCCCTCATCATCACCTCAAACTCCCACAGAGATGCCCTGCACTTTCTGCAGAATACAAAAGCAGCAGGACCATCCCATGCTTAGGAACCGAGCATCTGGATTCTGCGGCTGGGCTGTGTCTTGTGGAACTGACCCATGAAAGCTGTGTGCAGGGGACAGGTAGGGTGGGAAGTACCCAAGCTCTGGCCTCTGGCCCAGTTTTGTTTCTCCTGATGTGGTGAAACACCTGACCGAAGAAACAGCTTGTGAGAGAGGGGTTCATTTTATCTTACAATCCCAGTCTCTAGTTGTGGCTTACATGAAATGCCCCACCCCCCCATAGTCTTGGGCATCTAAACACTTGGTCTTCTAGCCACCTGCCTTCCAGCTATCCCAGCCCTGGACCCCTGTGCATCAGGAATAGTAATAAACAAACCAGCTCAGCCTACTTGGAATGTGGTGGCGGGGTAGAGGAGGGCCGAAGCCCCCCCCATTTTATTCTCTCCTCACTTTGTTCATCTGAGAAAGCATGGTGGGAGTGGGGAGTGTGGGGGGGGGGGTTCCCGTACTGACTGGGAGTCAGAGCCAGCCGGCAGCTGTCCCAACCGAAGCAGGGCTCATGAACTAGTCAGTCAGGGGAAGGGTGAGCTCAACGTTTGACTCTCACTGATCTGTTACTCATTTTGGAGCAGCAGGTAGAAGAGTTACATGAGGGGGGCAAAATAGAAGCCCATGCCATTCTTTGAAGAGAACTTTAGGTCATTAGTCACCATCCCTCTCTCCTGTGTGCCCCCTGGGCCGACTCCCCACAAGAGTAGAGCGGGTATCATAGAGAAACCCTGAGACCTCGGGGGTCAGAGTGGCAGACCCCCAATACTCACTCACTCCATTCTTTCATCCCCTATCTGTCTATCCCCCTATACCTCCATCCCTTTATCTCACCGTCCATCCATCCCTCTCTCCATCCATCCCTTTATGCCTCCATTCCTCACACCTTTATCCCTCTATCCACCCCTCCATCCATGCCCCTTGGTCCCTGGAGACTTGTAAAGAGAGAAAGATCCTCAGGGTCCTGGAAGAAGGAATGAGGGGTAGGATGCTGTAAAGGACCACACTGCACCTGGCACTTGACTGACCTCATGTCATTTCATCCTGACCAACCTCTCTGAAACAAGATGCCTCCTCTGAGAGGGTTAGTCACTTGCCCAAGTTCACACAGCAAGCAGAACACAGTTCAAACATGGGGCTTTGAATCAGCCTGCAGCTCTGAGGTCCCAGGCCTCTGATTCACACAGCCATTAGCACCCTATGCCCCTGTGTCATAGAGGCTCTCCACTGGAACAAATTTGCCCCAGGGGAATATTGGGAAATGTCCAGAAGCACTGTTGGTTGTAATAGCCAAGGATAGGGTTGCTGCTTGGCATCTGGTTGGCAGAGGCTGAGAAACACCCAGGACCCACCACAGAGTTATCCAGGCCGATACCCACGGTGCCCAGAAGCTGTATCCCACAAACTTTTCCAAGTCTCACCATCACCCTGCAAGATCTAGAAAATTATACCTTGGGTTTTGCTTTTCTTCCAAGCACCCCTGGTGAAACTCACCTGGGAGTAAGCAGGTATTCGGGAGGCTGTCTCTCTGGGTTGTTCCTGCATTTAAAAAACTTCATCTAAATTCATGCTCACATCCCAGTTTCATGCCAGCCAGAGACAACGTTCTCATTAAGGGCACGGTGGAAGCTTCTCTCCACTGAGAGCAATAAGAACCTGTGCTCCCTCACAGTGAGGTACGGCTGTAATTAACAGTAATGAAACCCCAAAGCCGGGCCCCATGCTGGCACCAGCCTCCATACTTCGGACCACTCCCTCCACCTCCCAGCCCCCCTGCAAAGAAACACTCTAGAGACTCCCCCCTCTCTCCCTGCCCCAGAACAAAGCCCACAGGGGTGGATAATGGAGCCCAGAGAAAGCTATGGGACACAGCACACAGCCCAAGTTCACTTCAGCAGGGTGCTACGCCGTGGGTAAATTGCTGAAGCAGACAGGAGCAGTGGACTCTCACGGCACCCCGTAATTGTGTAAGGAAGTCTGCTGGTTTGGTTTTTTGTCAGCTTAACACACACTAGAGTCACCTGGAAGAGAGAACCTCAGCTGAAGAATTGCCTCCATCAGATTGGCCTATGGGCATGTCTGTGGGGGCATTTTTTTTTTAAAAAAAAATTAATGATTTATGTGGAAGGGCCCAGCCCATGGTGGGTGGGGCCATCCCTGGGCTGATGGTTCTGAGTTCTATAAGAAAAGCAAGCTGAGCAAACCATGAGGAGCAAGCCAGTAAGCAGCACCCCTCCATGGCCTCTGCATTAGTGCCTGCCTCCAGGTTCTTGCCTGTTTGAGTTCCTATCCTGACTTCCTTCATAGGGGACTCTAATTTGTAAGCCAAATAAACCCTTTCCTTCCCAAGTTGATTTTGGTGTTTATCACAGAAATAGAAAATAAGCTAAGACATCATTTATCCTTCTGTTCATTCATCGATTCACCCGTCCATCCCAAACCCGTTGTCTTTCCATACACCCAGCAATCCATCATCCATCCATCCATGCAACAAACACTCTCAACACTTGCTGGCAACCTTTGATGCATCTAGCATTCAGGGTATCAAGGCGATCAAGTCTGTTGTGTGATATTTTGTTTGTGTTCTGACAAATAAAGCTTGCCTGGAGATCAGAGGGTGGAGCTAGCCACTAGTTAACCATAGAGGTCTGGATGTCTGTACAGACAGGAGACAGGAAGTGATAAGGCTGGGTGGAGACAGGATCTTGGCTCTTTTCGGTCTGATGATTCGTAGAGGTAAAAAGTCTCTGGTGGCTGCTGCTCTGCTTCTCTGATCTTTCAGTCATTACCCCAATATCTAACTCCTGGTTTTTATTGATTAATTAGGATCATGCTTCACAAGTCTCTTTCAGTACAGTCTTCATGGGAGCGCTGCCCTGTCCCAGGGTCTTTGCACACACATTCTCTCTCCCTGAGAAATATTCCCCATGCCTGTTACACACCTCCTCTTCCCATGACCCTTCCTCTGTCCCGAGCCTCAGCTCAACAGGACAGCCTTGAGCCTCTCTCCATCTCAATGTTCTCCATCTCAATGCCCCAGGAGATCTGTTGCTGTAAATTCTGACACTGGGATTACTTTCATTCTTTACACTGGAAGTTTTGTGTGCTTTCCACGCAAAGATACAAGCTTTTGCGTTTGCATCACGGCCTCAGCCCTCCACACATAATGGATGCCGAAGAAAAAGCTACTGAAGGGAATGGATGAAGCAGAAACCCCCAGAAAAGTTAGTTCCAAAGGACGGCTGGCCTCTGCAATGAACAGCTTAGACTGTGCCATCCAATATGGCATCCCGCAGTCAGGCGTGGCCAGTAAGCCCCTTAAATGTAATGAGGCTTGAACAAGATGATGTTTTGTAGGCTTCGCTCTTACGGTCAAGGTTCTGAACGCTTTCAATTGGGGAAAAAATGCTGTCAGATACCTTAACTTTTGGTTAAAAATATTTGTGTATGTGTGTATGTACATATATGTACAGGTGCACACACATGTGCAGGTGTCCATGGAAGCCAGAAGAGCACCTCCGAGCCCCTGAAGCTGGAGTTGCAGGTGGCTGTGAGTAGGTGAGTGCTGGGAACTGAACTTGTGTTCTCTGCAAGAGCAGCAAATGCTAAGTCAGCCCCTCGTGTTCCTCAACTTTTTAAATTGACTACATGTTGTTTTGATATTGGAGGAGCTATGTGGTGAATTAAAATAAAGAATTAAACCAGTTCCACTGGTTTCTTTGCAGTTCTCTAGCGCGACCATGAAAAAGGTCTGGATGACACTCGTGCGTGGTTCGCCTTTCCTGTCTCCTGAACGGAGCCGCTCTACTCCCCTGACTTCCTCCTAATTAACTCTTTGACCTTGGTGCAGTCAATTAACCTCAAGGAGCCTCCGTTTCTCAGTGCAACAAGTTAATCTGAATACTTCTGACCCTCCAACCTCACAGGGCAGCGATTTAGCTAGTAAGTTAATAGATGTGCAGGTGGCTTGAGGCGAAACCCATACCAATCATAGCGCTCGCGCTCGCTCTCTCTCTCTCTCTCTCTCTCTCTCTCTCTCTCTCTCTCTCTCTC
>CABHPQ010157347.1:12896-14906 GCA_902168405.1 Peromyscus aztecus | reverse complement strand
TCTCTCTCTCTCTCTCTCTCTCTCTCTCTCTCTCTCTCTCTCTCTCTTTCCCCACCCCTCCGCCCCCTACATATTGATTACTGAAAAGTCAAATAACAGCAATCCACCCTAATTATTACCTTCTAACCAATCTACTACAAATTCTATTTACATTCGTTGGAGTTATGGCATTTCATCTCACCCTTGAGGCTTCTAAAGCACACGGAGTACCTGAGACTCATTAGCTCTTTGGGTCAAGTCGAAACAGAAAGGTATAATGACGTTGTTCACATGCAGTCAAGCTACACACATTCCTTCTAGATTCCTGGTGACAAGTTTGGAAGGGATTCCCCCCTCCCCCAAGCCCAGGACCAGAAAAACAGAAGGGAAAGAAAGCAGAGGACTCACACACCGCGTGTGCAAAATTATTGCTGTACCACTTAACGTCAAAGAATAGCTCTCATGCCGGCTGCACAGTATCACGGGCTAGAAAGGACCCCATAAGACTGAGTCCTAAATCAGCTCTGTCCTTTGCCCCATTTTAGTGTTCTCAGAAGGATTCCGCATGTGATGCAGGCAGCAAGCTCGGGTGCAGCTGAACGGGACATGTCTTTCTTACTATTGGTAGAGCTCTTAAAGTGAGCTGTTCTGGCTTTCTCCGGCCCCACATGGGTTTTCCTTCCCTTGCTGGCTCCTGGACGGACTGCCCAGCTTCCTTCAGCTTTTCTGGCCTCTGCCCCTCACCCTCTTACTTCTGGAGTCAGTACTGGCAACGAACTGCCACTTTCAAAGCTGGAGTCAGAGCAAGGCACGCCCATTTCCAGACTCTTCCAGTCACCTGAGGTGCTGTGTGATCCATGGTCCTGCTGGACTTCAGGGATGGTCTTTAACGTCCTTGTGATCTTGAGGGTGGTGCCAAAGCAAACAGGGTCACCTGACAACCTCCCGTGAACTGGAGCCACATGCCACCTGCACCTCGAAGCAGCCCTACAGGACGTGGGCTGACCAGTCATTGATGTTTTGTTCATTATTAAGATGTAGATGACATGGGAGCTGGAGAGATGGCTCAGCAGTTAAGAGCCATTGGTTGCTCCTGGATGCTCTTCCAGAGGACTTCAGTTCGATTCCCAGAACCCACGTGGCAGCTCACAAGCCTCTGTAAACTAAAGTCCAGGGGCACTGATGTCCTCTTCTGGCCTCTATGGGCACCAGGCGTGCAAGTGGCACAGACGTATTTGCAGAAAAAACACCCATACATACATATAAAATAATTTTTTTAAAAAAAGGTATAGATGACATGCGTCAGTTTTGGCTACCTAGAGGCCACCCACATGCCACTGTGTGGAGCAGGCAGATGTGTGAACATCTGGCTCAACAAACTTCTTTCATCCCCTGGATACAGTGATGCTTCCAAAGTTGCGCATGGGGCCCAAGATAACTTAGGATCAGGACTTTCATGAGAACCTTCGAGAAAGCAGTTTCTCTTCCCATGAAGACCAGCTGTTTAGAACCGCTCAGGGAGCAGGCTTGGGGAAGAAAGGAGCCGCCATGAGAACACAGCACCGTTACTGAGCAAAAGGCCGACCCAGACCGAGTTTCTGTGACTTTGAACACTTAGCTCCTGAAGCCACCGCCCCAGTGAATTTGACAGTCACTGAAGCCAGAGTAACTTGTGGTTTCATCAAGAAAAGGGGTCAATGGCAAGTGTAGTCTGAAAGGAATTTGCTTTTCCAACTTTCATTAAAATACTAACTCCACATGGATTAACGATGTGGTGTCTAGAGGTGCCTCGAGGAGCTGATACAAGGCTCACTAACTAGGTTACGGATTAAATGCAGACAATCTCTTCTAAAAATCATTGTGGGAAAGGCACCTTCTTGGGGAGCCATGTTAGCAAACCCCACACTGGCCATTGTGGACACGAGAGCAAGACTGCTCAGCAAAGCTCAGGTTCAGGTGAATCCCTCCAGGTGGGGTGATCTAGAATTAGTTCCTCAGCCTGTCAATCAATGTGGTGTTCAGTACCTTATT
>CABHPQ010157347.1:396-10396 GCA_902168405.1 Peromyscus aztecus | reverse complement strand
ACGGGGGAGAGAAAGGGGTAACAGCGTAACTATGGGAAAGGACCCACAAGGCAAAGGCACCTGCCACTTGGCCCCACCAGTGAAACCACCAGAGAGTTTTGCCATTTTAATACACAGCGCTCGCCATGGTTAAGTAAATCCGCAAATTCTTCACTGGAGGCCAAATTTGCCGGGCTGCTCACAGTAAATTGGCCCCAGGCAGATACCCCAGCTGCAGTCCATCACAACCTGGAATGGGACATTAACTTCTGAGAGGCCCCCGCGGCTCACAGAGCCCCTAGCTTCCTCGCACATCAGGAAGAATCTTGAAAACCTAAGTGGGCAGCTGAGGATAAGTCGGAACAGCGCTCTAGCATGAGCACCCTGCAAGATCCGCCAAGCATGGATAATGGCTTTGGAGAGCCTTGGCGCGCCATCTATACTCAGCTCACATCTTATGTGATGCTCCTAGCTGGGACCTGAGCAGGTTACAGACACAGAAGGGCTCAGCAGGGCAGTGGCAGCCTTACGTCTCCAGGTCGCGTCCATACACCCTCCTCCGCATGGCCCAGCCGTGGCAAGCCACTACAGCAAGTGTGCAGGGCAGACAGAATGACAAACTGCTCCTCACCCCGGCTCTCAGTGCAGTAATCATCTCATGGAAGAAATGGAGACAGCACACACATGTTAGGAATGGGTACTCCATGCGGGACATGCCAGTTTCTTTTAGTGACATGCAGCCAGCAGCCCAACTTCAAAGTGTTGCTGGGGGCGGGGTGTGCTCAGCAACAAGCATGGAAGGGTTTCTCAAGTAAATAAATAAATAAATAAATAAATAAATAAATAAATAAATAAATAAATATATAGGTAGGTAGGTAGATGATAGATAGATAGATAGATAGATAGATAGATAGATAGATAGATAGATAGATAGATAGATAAGACACCAGCATGACACCATTTTTAACAGCAGCAAATATAGTCTGTAGCCTTTCTGGTATCCACAGCCCAACACCAAGGGCAATACACCCTTCCTCCCCCGGCATCCACTGACTGCAAGCTCGTCTTACCCACACATGTGTTGTGGCATCGGTAGAGAAAGGCACCTTGGTTGCATTAGAACAGAGGCTGCCTAAGACACCGGTGTTAAAAGTGTTCTCACTCTCAACTACCAAAAAAGAAAGAAAGAAAAAAAAAAAGAGCAGCCCCAGATTTGTCCGAAAACAAATATGATTTAAGACTTTCACATAAAAACTGCCACAAGACAGAATCCCCTGAGAAGGAAACATCAACTGAAGAACTGTCTAGATCGTGTTGGTCTGTGGACATGTCTGTGAGGGAATGTCTTAATTGTCGATGGATGTGGGATGACCCAGGCCAGCCCACTGTGGGCAACGCCATTCCCTAGGCAGGTAATCCTAAAGGACATAAGGAAGCAGTCAAGCAGGCAGCATGGGTGTGTTCCTTTTTCTCTGCTCTGGACTGTGGATGTAACGGGACTGGCCGCCTGAGTTCCTGCCTTGACTTGCTCCTGATGACGACTGGGACCTGGCATTGTAGCCAAATAAACTTTTTTCTTCCCTACATTACCTTTTGACAGGCACCGAGGGAACTAAGAAATGAGGTCTCATCGTTGAGTGGGTTTTCTTACTCATTCTATGCTGGGAGCCTGGGAAAAACATTCACTCACTCATTCATCCATTAAACACTTTCTGAGCCTTTATTTATGGACTCCAAGCTATGTTGAAGGATTTGATTTTTCTGTGCAAGGAGATGAGTGCCTTCACTTAAAAAGAGGGGGTTACCTCTCACGGGGTGATGCAGGGTGATGCCAGAACACATTGGGGAGTTGCTGTAAAAACTAGCTACTTCTGACATCAACTGTTTGTTCTCTGGTGCTAGAATGTGCAGGCAGAAGGGGGTAGGGCTGGCCTCCTATAAGGGAAACCACAGCCACACACAAGGCCACCTTCCCGATGTGCAGAAGACGGTCCCAAGAAAAAGCTGGGTCTGGAAGAGACAGCTTAGCATCTGCTTCCTGAAAGTCACTGATTGGCCAGACCTGTATAGAAAAAGCTTCCGGGAGCCTGGCCATGGCAGAGCAGGACCTGTCTGGAGGTTCAGAGGACTGTTTAAAGGGACTTCTTCTTCTATTAATTTGAGTTAAGAAATACCTCCAGCCTGCGGGGAACAGGAGTGGGGGCAGGGTTCCTCAGTAACCAGGTTTCCGGCCACATTCAGTTTAAATGGCACAGGCCTAAACTGCCCATAAGGAGCTGTCGCCCAGCCATCGGAGGTGACGTGGATGGGGAGTTGTCTGGTACTAGAAGAGGACCTGAGGCTCCTTTCTCTGCCAGCAGCCACTAGAAGCAGATGGCAGTGCCTCCCGTTGACTTCCCCTCCACCTCGTCACCAGAACCACACACTGTATGGTGTCCTGGGAAGCTCGGGGCACTCCTGCAAGAATTAATTAATGACCAAGAGGAAGGAAAGCATTGGGAGCAGCTGGACCAAAGCCTTGAGGTCAAAATGTAGAACAGCTAAAAGCTTACATGACCCGTGATAGCCCTCCTTACGGAAAGCCCTTCCAGAAGGTTCCTTCCTGACAGCCTCAGAATAAGCCTGGGCTGTTACTTAAACCCTCTGGTCATCTCTATCTCTCTCTCTCTCCTTCTCCCCCACCCCTACACACATCACTTCCCAAAGCAGCCCTAGCTCCAGGCATTTCTACCTCCCACTCTCCTGCCGGGCTATATACCCTCTTCTCTTGACCTGATCAACTCTCCTCTCAGATTAGGCATAGACAAGCTTCGAGCCAAAGGGCCAATCTGGCCCACCACCACCACCGGTTCTTATCAATAAAACTTTATTGGAACACGCCCACACACCCATCATTTGCATACTGTCCATGGCTGCTCTGGTTCCCAATGGAATGAGAATTCCATCGAGTGAATTGGAATAACCCCAGCAGAGACCAGAGGGACGCAGAAAGCCCGATGCATTTACCCCCTGGCTCCTCACGGAACTGCTTGCTGGCCCCCATGCCCCATGTTAGAGGGCAGTTCTCCGGGAGGCTGTTACTAGCTCCCAAAAAATGTCTTAAATAAGCATCGTCTGGGTTTGTTTTGTCTTCCTGTCTACTCCTCCTACATCAGCCCTTGTCCACTGAATTGTAACTGGTGATTTCACGGTCTCATCTGGATCGTGATCTTCATAAGAAGAAGTTTAGGTGGCTGGGGAGACGCCTCAGCGGTCTGTGCTTGATCATCAGCACCCATGTCAACAGCCAGGTGGCAGCATGCACCTGTAACCCCAGTGATGGGGGAAGGGACAGAGACAGACAGATGGGTTCCGGGGAAGTCACTGGCCAACCAGTGCGGCCAGATTCCGTGGGAGAATCACCCAGGCACTCACACACGTGTGACATGTGCATGTTCGTAGGAGAGAGCCCCAAGCAGAGTGCCGCCTTCTGTGATGAAGGATCACCTAGGAGGCACACGGCTGAGCAGGGTCTGTGAGCGCGTTTCTAGACTGGGTTAGCGGAGGTGGAAGGACCAGTTTTAAATGTGGGTGGCGCCACCTGGTAGACTAGTGTCACGGACCAAATAAACGTGAGACTGTGGGCCGAGTGCTGGTATTCATCTCTCTCTGCTTCCTAAGTTAGGACCAGCTGCCTCGGGCTCCTGCTGCCATGGTGACGCCACAGTGACGGACTGTGGCCCTTTCAAACTGTGAGCCAAAGCAACTCCCTTCTTCCTCAAGCTGCCCCGTCTGGTGTACAGCTTCCATCTGGGGTGCAGAAGCACTGATCTCAGGACACACCCAGAACTGTCCTCTGGGTCAGAACGTGCATCTGAGTACCCATGATGAGGACAATCTTCCCTGATTTGTGGCTGCCTGGTGTCTGGGAGCCGAGACCACACCCTTGCTTGACTCGGGGTAGCATTACCACCATGGCCTCCAGTTTCTGCCTGTATTTTGGGGGCCTCAGCTGTCCCCAGATCCAGTCCCATCTGCCTGAATTGTGACTGCATCACCCTAACTACTATCAGTCACCCACTATCTTAAATCAAAGTCCCCGGCAGCTGCCCCTCCGTGACTCGGAGTGCCATCTGGGAGCCAGGCACAGTGGCAGAGCTGGCCTTGGAAGGAATTCTGATGCCTCCCATCTATTATACTAAAAGGTTCATTTCAAAGCCTATTAAATAGGTCGAAGAGCCAGACAGGGAGCAGAGCCTCTCTCCCAGCAATGGCTCGATGCTCCAGAGTGAACAAATTTGGGGCTTTTAATTTGGCAAGCGAGAGACATTTCCTCCCAGAAGGCTGGCACCACTGGCCAAGCACAGAGGGGAAAGGAGAAGAAAAACTCAACCCGATTACCACACAACAAGATAAAAAGAAGTCATAAATCCTACCGACAATTACCAAGACCTCGGGGCTGCCTCCACTTTCTTGTACATGGTTGAGCTGCTGTCTCTCAGAGTCTCGGTCCTGAGACTCATCCTCAAGCCGCACAGACCCCTTGAGCCGCTAGTGGCTCGGCAGCCCCTGGGTTCACATAAGCAGCAGGGCTGAGCCCATAGGATCAACGTGTGGGTGGTTCCATAGGCAATCCCAGCACCATAATCACACAGGGTACCCTCAAGTGGAAGCTAAGACTTAGGTGGAGGAGTGTGTGTGTGTGTGTGTGTGTGTGTGTGTGTGTGTGTGTGTTTAGCTTTATGTGTAAATCCCAAGCTGGTCTCCAAGCAGCTTATACATTTGACAAGCCCCCCCTTTATGTGGGTGCTGGGATCAAAGCTCAGGCCCTCGTGCCTCTGCAGCAAGTCCAGACCCACTGATCCGTCTCCTCATCCCTGGCTTTGGTGTTTTGAGACACAGCCTCACTTTGTAGCTCAGGCTGACCTTGAGCTCACTGTGTAACACAGGCATCCTCCAGCTACCGGCAATCCTTCTGCCTCAGCATCCTGAATGCCGAGATCACAGGTGTGCACCAGCACACCCATCAATAAATACACCCAAACAGTTTAGTTCCCGCCTGCTCCACCCCCTCCCCCCAGTTCTTCCTAACCTGAGGTTCACATTCTAAGGCCAAGGAAGGACAAACCATCCCTTCCCAACAGAGTTAAAGCCTTGAGGTCGTGATGGCTAATGAGGATTGTCAACTTGGCCAGACCTGGACTCACCCGGAAGAGGGGCCTCCACACAGCCTGCTGAGAGGTTCCCTAGAATAGGTTCATGGAGGTTGGCAGACCACTCTAAGTATGGCTGGCCCCAATCCATGGGACACCATTCTGGATTACATAAGGAGGAGAAAGCAAGCTGAACCCCGCATCCATCTCTCTCTCTGCTGACTGACACAATGTGTCACCCCAGGACAATCCCGCCATCTTCTCCAGTCCCTCCATGTCCAATATTTCCTCCTGGGTTGTTTCCAGTTCTCATTTCTCTTGGGTATATTCATTGTAACAGACACTGTGTTACACAGGGACCCTTTCATACTCCTGTACATTATATCTTGACTGTTTCTTTTTAGTTTTAAATACATTGTTTATTTATTTGTTGGGGGTGGCTTGCATGCATATGGAAGTCAGAGGACAACAGGTGAGAGTTAGTTCTCTCCTTCTACCATGTGGGTCCCCAAGGATTAAACTCGGGTCCTCGGGCTTGGCGGCAGACACCTTTATCAGCTCAGCCAGCTCACCAGTTTCTTTAAATTGACTTTTTATAAAACCTCATTCTAAGTATCAAATACCACCTGATGATACCATGAGATGTCATCCCTGTTTTTTTCTGATAATGTTAAAATATTAAATAATTTTAAGTATTAAATGATCTCATGTGGCTCTTAAATCCTCCCATAGTTGTTTAGTCCCCGCAGTGTGTAAGTCTAAATCATTATCCCATAATAGGCAAGCACCCCGTCTCCCTCCAGGGATATAAATCACAGCGATATAAACTCAAGTTCCAGCAGACACAGGGACACACCTCTACGCTCAATCCTCAATGTCCTGAGGCAAGGAGATCCATGATCTCAAATCCAGACATAGTTAAGAACCCAAATCAAAAACTAACCAGAGCTAGAGAGACGGCTTAGCAGGTGAGAGAGAGCACTTGCTGAGCAAGCATGAGAACTTGAGTTCAAATCCCCAGCATTCACATTTTAATAAAAAGAGAGATGCAGCGGTATACACCCCGAACCCCAGCACTGATGGGGGAGGGTACAGGAGGAAACCAGACGATCTCTGGGGCTTGCTGGTTGCAGCCCAGCTCCAGGCTTTGGGTGAGACCCTGCCTTATAGGAGTAAGAGGAACATGACAGAGAAAACACAATGCTCACTTCCTGTCTCCACACGCATGCTCAGATAAGTGTACCACACACACATGCACACTCACACACACATGCACACACTCACATTTATACACTGCACACACACATGCATGCACACAAGCACACTCACTACACACATTCACACACACATGCACACACAATGACACACACACATGCACACATGCACACACAGACTTGCATGCACATAAATGATAAAAAAAAAACCTGTCACCTTCCATTTCTACAAAAGCAGTGAGTGACATGTGGGTCTTTAGATCCACATTCCATTGCCCCACAACCTGACTGAATGCTAATCCAGTGGGGACAGGGAACCCCAAAGCTGTGAAACAACAAATGTGTAATGGAGGGGAGCAGAGGGCGTGGTCCAGGCCTGACACTGGTCTCCAGAGTATGAGCTGCTGGTGTTACACCGTCTACAGAGACTACAGGGTCTGCACAGGAGGCGTCAATCAACCACAGAACAAAACGACTCTTTGAAAGAACCCTGTGCTGAGCACAGACCCCTCCTTCCTGCAGATGTTATTGAACAACCCGGTATAGCAACCATGCACGTTGTAGTAGGTTTTGTAACTAACCCCGAGCTGATTTCATGTCTGGGAATCCTACGCCAATGCAATGAGGTTTTTACAAGTCACTGAGCATCCGGGATGTTGGACTGTCCCAAATCTAAGACTCCTTGAACGGATCACGTGACACCGCGGGTATGATCGGTCCTTCAGGGCATGCAAACTTGGTTTCACAAGCAAACTTGATTAAAATGTAGTATAAAGGGCTGGGATGATGGCTAAGTCCGTAACATATTTGCTTTGCAAGCATGAGGACCTGAGTTCGATCCCCAGAAGCTATGTAAAAAAGTAAAGAAATGCAACCCGGCATGGTGCTGTGTGCTGATAGCTGTGGGGGTGGGGGAGGTGCAGAGGCAGGTGGATCCCTGAAGCTGACCAGAGACTGATTTGGTGAGCTCCAGGACAGTAAGAGACCCTGCCTCGAAGATGTAGATGACACATGAGGAACCACACCCATGCATACATTCACACAAATAAAATAAAATAAATCAATGAGGCATAAGGCTACCTTCAAGCTGTGTGTTTAAGGTGCATATAAGATACGAAAGGATTTCATTTTTAGAATTGAGTCCTCTGAGAGATCTCACTGTGCACTGTGCACACAAGACTCTGAAAAACTCAAAGTCTGAACCGCCACCCACCTTGTTCCCGCCCCCCTCCGGATGCAAGCATCCCAGACGCAGGACATTCAGCCCATGCTGACTGGCTCTCCTGTCGGCTGTGAGAACGTGTCAGCTACAACACACAGAGGGTCAGGCACACCTCACACTCAGTAACTGTTGGGTTGAACCCAGTGACACATGTCCCCATTGTCACAGGTTCTAGGTACAAGACTCCGCACTGCTATAACTGGTTACACACGAGGCTTGGGGGTGTCACCAACCCCTTGGCACATCCTACCTATAGAAGGAGACAAAATCACGGCCAGCTGGAGCCTGGCATGAGTTCCATGACTTCAACCTCAAACTTAACCTCCTGTGGCTCCAAGATAAAGCAGGGAGGCTTTCTAACCCAGCTGAAGGAGCCTGGGTGGCAATCTGCACCTACCCAGAGGGAGCTGTGGTAGAACATTTGCCTGGCACAGCCAAGTCCCTGGGTCCAGATCGTCGCAGCAGGAGGCAAAAAGCACAGCTACATGGCCACCCATGGCCACCCTGTCTGCACGTGCCTGCTCAGTCAGAGACCAGGGTGACAGCCACAGATCTGTGTCTCTCTCTACTTCCAAATTTGATTCTCATATTGATTCACCTGACAGTATTAATTTCACGCCTGAATACCATGTCTTGTTTCCTCGGAGTCCAATCCGGGGCCTGGGATTGAGAAAGGGGCATTTATCAACACTGAAGGGCAAGCGGAGGACTCAGAATTTCCTATGCAGAGTAATAACAAGGCTTAGCAAAAAGTCTCCGCAGAAGCCTCTGGGAAGTGATGACTAGATGGGATGCGTGTTCCGAATCTCTGGATCCTAAGCCTCGTGAAACACACTGGTGATTGGAAATCACTAAGAAATTCTGCGGCACGGTGTTTGTCTGCCGTACGAGAGGCCCTGGGTTTGATCCCCAGAGCTCTGGGGTGAAGAAATGAGAGAAAGAAAGGAATATGGAGGGGAGAAGGAAGAAAGGAGGGAAGGAGGGATGAAGGGAGGAGGGAGGGAGGGAGGAGGGAGGGCAGGAGGGAGGAGGGATAAAGAGAAGGAGGGAAGGAGGGATGAATAAGAGGGAGGGAGGGAGGGAGGAGGGATGAAGAGAGAACAGGAGGGAGGGAGGGAAAGAGGGATGGAGGGAGGACCGGAGGAGAGGAAGGATGGAGAGAGAGAGGGCAGGAGAAAATGTTGGCAGGAACTGAGCAGAAAATCCTACAGGACAGGATTTTCAGGAGAAGCCTCAGATAGAGCGAGCCCAGCCCTGCTGCCCCCGCTTCCCCGTGAGAATTCGCCCTCCTGGCTCCTCTGGCTCTGGCTAAGGAGGCCGCAGGCCTGTGACTGGTGTGTGGGGACCAGACATTCCCGGGTTCCTCAGCCCTGGGACCCCGACCAGGACGGTTCTCATGCCCACTGAACGAGGCTCATCATCGCGGGGACAGAAGCGGCACCAGCACCGGCCCTGAATCCCTGGGTCCCTCCAGTCCCCGTCAGAGGAACCACTGGGAACAGGACGCTGTCGTCCCACTTCCGCTCGCCCACACTCGCCCCTCTCCACCTCACCCTGCCCCGTCATAATTAGCACCGCGATCCGTAGGTGTGAGTCGCCGAGTTTAAACACTCGCACATAATTAGTTTTCTAAGATAGACAAGAATCTCTCTCCTGAAACCTAATTTACATAATGGATGGTTCGGCCGGGGCTGTTCTCTCCCAAACCACGCGGGATAGAGGAGTCGGGTTTGAACACTGGAAAGGCCGGTCGGTGGTTCTGGATCCTCCCAGCCTGGTTCCCCTCGGGCCAGGGAGAGCCTGAGCCATCGGCCCCACGGCAACACGCGGTTCTAAAGTAGACACACGCACAAAGAATGTTCTAGCCGGGCAGTGGTGGCGCAGGCCTTTAATCCCAGCACTCGGGAGGCCGAGGCAGGTGGATCTCCGTGAGTTCGAGGCCAGCCTGGTCTACAGAGTGAGTTCCAGGACAGGCTCCAAAACTACACAGAGAAACCCTGTCTCGAAAAACCAAAAAAAAAAAAAGGATTTGGAACAAAAAGTTATAGTAGAATTCCTGTGTGTGTGTTCATGTGTATATATGCGTTTATGTGTATATATGCGTTCATGTATATGTGTGAGTGCACATGTGTGTGTCCATGCGTGTGCATTAATGTGTGTATGTGAGTGCACGTGTGTGTCCGTGTATGCATGCACTCGAGCACACGTATGTGGCAGGGGTAGAGGCAGGATTTCTTCATCACTCTCTACCTTCGCTGTTTCAAGGTCTTGTTGAGCAGAAGCAACACGCGGCCCTAAAAATAGTTGCTTGCCAGGAAGCCTGACGACCTGAGTTTGATCCCCAGGACACATGTGGTGGAAGGAAAGACTAACTCCCAAAAAGCAGCTGTCTTCCCACATGCATGCTGTGGTGTGCACACACACACACACACACACACACACACACACACACA
>CABHPQ010157346.1:3755-25838 GCA_902168405.1 Peromyscus aztecus | reverse complement strand
AAGTCTATACAGTGTCCTATTTCTTTCCCCATGTAGAGACTTTTAGGGCTCAGGACCACCTTTTTAAGAACAATTTTCAGATTACAATTGTTTATTAGTGTGTGGGTTTGAGTGTCATGGGTTTGTGTGGGTGGGTGGGGGTGGGGATGGTTTAGGTCAGGTGACCACTTGTGAGAGTTGGTTCTCTCCTTCCACTATGCCGGTCCCAGGGACTGAATTCAGGTTGGAAGGCTTGGCAGCAAGCACCTTCTAGCTTCGCCCTACACTGCCTTACCTCGGCTGGCTTTCTCTACGTGGGCAAGCTCATCAGGAAACTTGAGGACATCAGGGTAGTCATTCTCACATAACTCAGCCAGGAAATGCAACAAAGTCATCTTCTGATCTGCGGACTTGGTGTCTCGGAGCTTGGGGTGAGAGGAGAAATTGTTAGTCCTGACTTGCCCCAAATCACCTTAGGCCAATACTGGGCTCAAGCAGCCTTCCCTCTGCCATCCTGTCTAACCCCATGGTTCACCTTACAGAGGAAGCTGATATTGAAGCCAAAAGCACCAGCATTCCTGGAGCCAGCATTCATATAGTTTCCAACAAGCAGTGTGATCTCCAGGAGGCTGGAGAAGCTCTCGCTCTTACGCAGCTCCTCACATGCAGCAGTGACAGACACGATCTCTGGCTTGATATTCTCAACTTGCTCACTGAATTGCAGCTTGAAGAGAATGGCATTGAGGCGAGGCCGAAGACGGGGCACCGTGCCCATCTAATGAGGAAGGCAAGAAGTTCCATTATGGAGCTAATGGAGAGAGACATCAAAAAATACAAGCCGAGCCTCCTCTGGGAGGTTGGGGCTCCAGAGCAAGGGGGTGGAGTTGGGGAGAGACACAGAGAAATTGATTGACTAAAAGATTCAAAATAGATCAGAGGCCAGGAGCAAGCGCCCAGGCTGGTCTCCAGAGGGAAGGGAATAAAGGAGTTGGAAAAGACTGCTATCGGCCTCACTCACCACCACGCCAAACTGCTCTGATTCAGCCAGATCATCATACTCATCCTTCAGTTCAGAAAGCATTTTTAACTGCTCTGGTTCTGGCATCTGTTTAATGAGGTTCTGGAAAAGAGAGTAAATGCATGTGGGGTGAGCTGAAAGCCTGACTCTAAGTTCCATACTCTGCCCAGTGATAATGAAGGAAGATGGGGGCAGGGCAGCTTGTGAGATGGGAAGATTCCTGAGTCTGCTGAGTTAACCTGCCCACCAGGGACACAGTTTCAGCATTTTGGGTCAAAACTGCTTGAAGGAGCTCCTGCTCACCAAGCGAGGAGGCGAGGCTGGTGTACAGCTGTGCAGAGGAGCCAGCCAGCTCTGGCAGGACCTCCCTGTTACTCACCTGGATCATAGATTCAGTGAGAACAGCCTCATTCACCTCCAGGATAACGTTCTTAATCTCTTGATAGGGCATGCGGAAGGAACCCAAAAAGATTGCTGCCAGAGAATGAGAGAGAAAGACAGGTTCTTCTCTTCTTCTTCCCCATTCCAGACTGCCCTGGAAGCCCACTCTACTTAGGCAGCTGAAATCCGAGCCCGAGTCCAGTGTTCCAGCTCCTACTGTCACCCATTCCCACACACAAGTCACATCACGCCACACAGCAACTCCACTGCTTAGCACATTCGACAAACACTGTGCCTGTGATCACAGAATCTCAGAACCACTCACCTCCTTGTTTAGATCCCCTCTCCTCCAAAGCTGCCATTGCCTTGACCTGTTCGTTCTTAAAACAGCCAAGTCCCACTCCGAAGAAGCACACCCTGTACTTCCAGTTCCCCCACGTTCTCATCTGACCCCTCAGCTTTAACAAGAGTCCTCTCTCGGGGCTGGAGAGATGCTCAGGGGCTAAGGCACTGGCTGCTCTTGCAGAGGACTTGGGTTGGTTCCCAGCTCTACATGGCAGCTCACAACCCTCTGTAACCAGCTCCTACAGACCCAGCCTTCTCTTCAGGCCTCCTCAGGCTCTATGTACACATCCGTACACGCAGGTGAAACACTTACACATAGAAAACCAAGTCTATAAAAGCAGCTCTTTCCCTTGACTACACACCCCAGCTTCTCTATCTGACCCTGTGTAGCCCTGGCTGTCCTAGTGCTGGGATTAAAGGTGTGTGTTACCATAGCTGGCTCTTAAGGTGACCCTAACATCCTTTTCCTTCGGCATATGCAGTCAAGTCTATCTTAAAAAATCTTCTTTGACTCAATGTTCTCTTCTATTATCAACATCTGTTTCTTTTCCTTTATAGCCTTCTGAAAACATAGTCATCTATTGTTTTCACGATTAGAACTTTCACCTATTATATATATCCTCACAAAGCCAGCAAAAAGACAGCAATCAGTGGGTGCACTCTAGAGAAGGTCCTACCTTGTCACCTGACTCAAATCTACTAGCCACTCTGTGCTTGGTGACTTGCATCATTCAGCATATGGGTCTCCACCTTTACTCAAGTATCACTGTCCTTCATCTCCTCAACCACCATATCCCAGGAACTCTGTCTTCCTCTCCTGTGCCTTGCCTTTTCATCCTCATTACCTTGGCCTTAGGTCCTGATCATCTCATTAGTTTAAAACAGCTCATCCCCCTTCCTACTCAGAAACTGAGCCTGAAAATCATTGCCAAAGCAGCCTTCCCAAAGACTCCATTGTGGGATGTTCTGTATGGCAAATGTGTTGCTAATAAAACACTGATTGGCCAGTGGCTAGGCAGGAAGTATAGGCGAGACTAACAGAGAGAATTAAAGGAACAGGAAGGTGGAGGGAGTCTCTGCCAGCCACTGCCAGGACAAGTAGCATGTAAAGATGCCGGTAAGCCACGAGCCATGTGGCAAGGTATAGATTTATAGAAATGGATTAATTTAAAATATAAGAACAGTTAGCAAGAAGCCTGCCACGGCCATACAGTTTGTAAGCAATATAAGTCTCTGTGTTTACTTGGTTGGGTCTGAGCGGCTGTGGGACTGGCAGGTGAGAGAGATTTGTCCTGACTGTGGGCCAGGCAGGAAAACTCAAGCCACAGTCACTTTCCTGATGAAAATCTCCGCAGTAACTCCCACAGCTGGACCGATCTGCAGTTCTGACTGTCCCGAGTCATCGCAGGTACATGGGCTCACCCTCCTGAAGGGGGCTAGTCCTCCCTTCACGTAACTCCTGGACAGGTCTTCAGCCCATTTTAAACGGCACCTTCTTGAGAACACTCTTGGCTTTCCTTCAGCACACACCATGTGGCATGGAAGCTTCGTGCTAGTGCTTGCCTAGGTATTCTAGCACACCCTTAGGGCGGCAGTCACCTCCAGCCACTTCTGTTTTCCTGTCTCCACAGACGCGTAGGTCAAGAGGACAGAGACGGACTTGGCTCTGCATTTTTAGGATTAAACAGGCACTTCTCTCTCCTAGACTGTTCTAATCCTATGCCCTCCTCCCTAGTTCTGAGGAACTGAAACAGGGTCTGGGATGCGCTAAGCTAATGCCCTACTGCTAACGACACCCCAACCCTCAATTCTTTGGCTTTTTTCCCTTTCATTTTGCAGAGTGAGCACAGATCTATTAAGGAAAAGTGAGAAAGAACTCCCATGATTGGAAGGGGTCATGAAGGAGAAAGAATGGCCCCGATTCCTTTCTAAGCTGTTTCCCATCTCAGTATCATTCCACTGAGAACAATAATGTATTACATTATAGTCTTTCTTCTATCATTTCCTAAAATAACAATTACTCATGCATTATGTTCCTAGACACACTCTCAGGAACAGAAATTAACGTTACTTTAGTCTCCATAAAAAGACATCACTAGCTGGATGGAGGCAAAGGCAGACGGATCTCGTTCAAGGCCAGCCTGGTCTACAGAGTGAGTTCCAGGAGAGCCAGGACTGTTACACAGAGAAACCCTGACTTGAAAAAAACCAAACCAACACCCTCACCCCACCCCTGGCCACAAGACATCACCACAGACTTTCATTTAGCAATACCTATACATATTACACTAAGGTTATATGGGCAAACATAATATAAAAACTATGCCTGCTTCCGAAGCATATACTACAACTGGAATGGTCAGCATGGTCCTGTGCAAGAAGGACATGCATATTTATGGAGCATTACTTAATTTTTATTTTATTTTATTTTATTTTTCCAGAGCTGAGAACTGAACCCAGGGCCTTGCGCTTGCTAGGCAAGCACTCTACCACTGAGCTAAATAAATCCCCAACCCCTACTTAATTTTTAGTGTGAAATTTTTGTTTGTTTGTTTTTTGAGATAGCATTTCTGTAGCCCCAGCTGTCTTGGAACTTGCGCTGTAGACCAGGCTGGCCTCAAACTCACAGAGATCCGCCTGCCTCTCCCTCCCGGAGCAAAGGGGGGAAATGTATACACACACACACACACACACACACACACACACACACACACACACACTCTTACTGTCTCTCACTATATCACTCTGAATGTACCTATAGGTATGTATACTAGTTTGGGTGACTTTTGGACAAGTCATAACATTTGAATCTTAGTTTTCTCATGTAGAAAAATAAAGACAGTAACTATGAGATTATGAATGAGTTTATGGAATATATACTCTTTCATTTATACAACACATGACTAACATATACCTAATAGAACCTGTCACATGCCAGACTCTCAAACATTTGTGACCCAAAGAATCAGCAGTATCTGTATTACTCAGCATAAAGGAGGTGCAGATTGATAGCTGAAATGAACAACAAAAAGGATAACACTGATCTTAACCACAAATCAGGCAGTAACTGTATCAACTTGTGTGACATGCTCTCCAACCTGAAAGTTTTTCATACTGGAGCTCTCAGTCCAGGTGGCAAGTCAGAAGAGAAGAAACACAGTACCATCTGCTGTACTCTCCGGGGCTACCATCCTACTCTGACAAGCACAGGATTTACCTCCCTTCTTCTAAATGTAAATAATTTTAGTTTAACTGAAGCCACAATAGCAGCTGCGTTCCTTATCAGAGGCAGAAGGAAACTCAGAGGCTGAAACCCTGCGGGAGACATCCTGTTGACATAAGGAAAAGTAGGACTTGGAAAGAAGTTTGCCAGGTATGGTAGTGTCCACTGAAACCCCAGCACTCAGGCTGAAGCAGGAGGACTGTCAGTTCAAGAACAGCCAAGCTACATAGCAAGATCACATCTCAACCCTTCCCAACCCTCAGGAAAAGAAAATAAAAAAGGAAACTCCTTAGCTCTATAACTAGACACATCCCTAAAACCTTCACCTGCTTCCCTGATATAAAGCTGGATACTTGTCGACCCTGCTGTGCTACTGAAGCATCTGATGAGACACTGAAGCCTCACCGTGCACTGCCTGGCACAGAGCAGGAATTCAACAAGAGGCATTTCACACGGAGGGACCTTAGACTCAGACAAAGTACGTTCTTACAGGAACACCTTCACAATATTAGAAGCTGGGATCACAAGAATTACTCACAGAGATTCTGGGCTGTCTTTGAGTCCAACACTTTTAGCTCTTTTACTTTTTTCTTTTGCACAGATTTCTTTTCTTCTCCACCTTCTTGATCCTTCTTGGCTAGTGAGAGAAATCAGAAAAACACCATTAAGAATAAACCACCTTTGTGCATTACTGCATTAGAACTGTCCTGGCAGAACAGCCTTTACTTCCTCTCTGTCTCTCCATTATATTATCATCCTTCAAGGCTAATCTCATTAGCCACTCTTCTATAGCTAAATGCCCCTACAAGAATATCTCCTTTTCATTTCTTCTCTTCAATAGTTATCAATAATGCTTTCCTCCTTAAATAGAATGTACCTACCGGGCACAGCTAACTGTCTGCGAAGAACCAAGAGTAAATATTTTAGGTGTTAGAAGCCATATGGTCTGTCTCAACTTACAAAGTTATTTTTATTTTGTGTGTACCGGTGTTTTACCTACACGTCTGTCTGTGCACCGTGTGTGTGTGCACTGACCTTGGAGACCAGAAAAGGGGGTCAGATCCCCTGGAACTGGAGTTACAGACAGCCGTGAGCTGCCATGTGGGTGCTGGGAATCAAACCCAGGTCCTCTGAGAGAGCAGCCAGAGCTCTTAGCTGCATCCCACCCCCATCTCAATTTTTCAGATCCACTATTGCAGCATGAATGTCTGTGCTCTAAGAAAACTTCATCATTCAAGAACATTCTGTGATATAGCTTCCTAACCCCATACTAAGCGTATCCTACAGTTACCCTTTTGTGCCTACTAAAAAGTTTAACTAGCTCTCAAAATCTGGATTGAACACGACTTTTCCTGATAAAATGGTTTTAGTTTCTCCAACTGCTGATGATCTCTTAATCACTGTTGAGTTTGAACAAAAAGAAGTATAATAAACTCCTGTCCTTCCACACTCCTCTTCACTATTCGAAGCCACATACCCACCCCTTCCCGTAAGTCTTCCCCAATGAATGTACCCACTCTCTGCTTTGATAAACTAATTTTCACTCTATTTGTGATCTGTACCTTAGTCAATATTTTTTCAATGTTTCATGACATATACGTATCATCCTGATTTTTTTTAAAGCCTGTGTTCCTTCAAGTTCGGAGATTTTTCTCATCTCATTTCAAATTCTCATCTCTATTTTGAGCTTTAAGGATACAGGCAAAAATATTTCATTACCATTTCTTCAAGAGTTAACTATAGCAAAATTCACTACAAATGATCAGCACTAGCTCTTGAGGAGGGCTGAGCAGTGCTCAGAAAAGGAAAAAGGGACCATACTGGGAGACAAAACTGTAAAATATTATCGTATACTGGAAGAAATAGGGACTGTACTAGCAGATATAACTGTAAAATACTGCTGTCTACTGGAGGAAATAGGGACTGTACTGGGTAGGCATAACTGTATAATGTAGCATCAGCTTCTTAGCCATATAGCAATAGCTCTGAAAGTTAAACTAACAAAATCAATTGTTTCCGAGTATAAGAATGGGATTCTTGAGCACAAGAGTGGGAGAATACTTTTGAACATAACACCCCTTTTTGATTGTTTTTGGGATAAGATTTTACTAAATAGCTTTGGCTGACCCAGAACTCTTACTCTGTAGATCTGACTGGCCTCGAACTTTCAACAAGTCTCCTACCTCTGCCTTCCAAGTAGTATGATTACAGACATGTACAGTAAAGCCTGGCTATAACGTACACCATTTTTATAACACTTGATAGTTAGCCTACGTACAGAATATTTGGTAAAAATAATGAAATAAAGCAATAACCAAGTTCTATGACAAAAGGCCCACGGAACTATTAAAAGTCATCCTTGGACTGGGCACAGAGCACCAGGCCCAGTACTGCAGGGGAGATGCCATTTATCCCTCTGACCTAAGAGCTCCAATTTCAGAAATCAAACTGTTACATATACAAAAAGTCATTAATTCAGCAATAATTACTAAGACCTTAACTTGTGGGGCTGTGCTGGGCAACGGAAAATCACAAATGAAAAGACTAACAGAATGAAGACAAGAATGTGCTTCATTCTAATAAAGTGAAACAGACCCTGCCTTCCAATAGATGAAGTGTTATGTCAGATGACGGGAAGTGCTGTGAGAAGAAAACCGAGCAGGGAAGAGAACAGAGACTGGGCAGGGAGATTGATTCAAACCTTAGGTGAGTGGCTGGGGAATGGCTGACTGAAAAGATGGCATCTGAGTAAAGACCATTAGATGGTAGGGGATGAGCCTGTGTCAGCTAATCTTGGTTGTCAACTTGACTACATCTGGAATCAACAAAAATCCAGGCTGCTGGGCATGTTTGTGAGAGATTCCCTGCTTCCCCTCGTTTGTTTTTTTTTTTTTTTTTTTTGAGACAGCCCTGGTTGTCCTGAAACTCAACTCTGTAGACCAGGCTGGCCTCAAAGTCAGAGACCCACTTGCCGCTATCTCCCAAGTGCTGGGATTAAAGGTGTGTGCTACCATGCCCAGAAGGTTTACATTTTATGTTTCCAATTTTTTATGTCTAGAGATCTATGTAATTTGATATATGTACCATGTAAGTGCTAAAAAGTCAATAAAATACAGTAGTATAAAGCTAAAATAGAGTGATACTCTGGAAACATGTCAAGTGGACTACAGAAATAAAGAAATGTCATGAATAGGTGCGATATATTTAGAGTACTAAAACCAACTCACATCAATGAACAAAGCATGGTCTAATTCAGGGACTGGTTAACTTCTGATTAAAGTACTATATAGATGGTGTGCTGGCTAGTGTTGTCTCCTTGACACAAGCTGGAAGCTAGAGTCGTTAGGGAAGGGGAGATCTCAGTTGAGAAAATGCCTCCACCAGACTGGTCAAGCTCGTGGTGCATTTTCTTATTGATGGCTGATGTGGGAGAGGCCAGCTCACTGTGTGCAGTACCACCCTTGTGCTGACCGTCCTGAGTGCTGTAAGAAAGCAGGCTAAGCAAGCCATAAGGAGCAACAGTGTTCCTTCAAGGCTTCTGTTCAGTTCCCACCTCCACGTTCCTGCCCTGGAAGGTAAAATGAGTCATTTCCTCCCCAGGTTGCTTTTGGTCATAGTGTTTCATCACGCAGTAGAAATCCTAATTAAGGCAGATGACAAGTAACTTAGGTTAGTTAGCACATCTACTCAGTTCTTCTGGTTAAAATATGAAAGCAGTGATCCATAATGACTATTTGAGTAGATGGCTGTGATCCAAAAAGACTTTAGTAACTGGCTACAATTGCTGATTCTTGATCTAATCCACAGTGCTGGAACAACTGGCTCTCCACTTCAACAACTGAAGAAAAGAGAGGCTATGTATTTGAGAAATCAAGGGGAGTACATGGGACAGTTTAAAGGGAAGAGAAGGAAGGGGGAAATGATGTAATTACATTTTCTCAAAAAAAAAAAATCCTTTTCAATCATAATAAGAAACTAAGGTGGTAGAAAGACAGTCTGGGGCTGGTGAGATGGCTCCGTGGGTAAAGGCATGTGCCTCCTGGATAGAACCCACATAGCGGAAGGAGAAAATGGATCCTCACAAGCTGCTCTCTGGTCTCCATATGCGTGCCAAAGTACACGTGCACTCCACCACCCCACACAGTCAATGTTTTAAACCAAAGATAGTCTGGCATGACATTAAAAATATTCTAATATAATGAAAATAATCAAATAAAAATAAAGAATGACAACTTAAAAGAGAGTGATCTAAAAATGCTGGTTTAATGTTCAGAGAAGCACTCTGAAGACACGGAACAGCTGCCTTATAAGAAGTGGTGAATTGATCAGGGAAGTAAATGGACCCAACACTGGAGGACTGCTTCAACACAAACCTGACGCCTCTGCGGGCAAGGAGGGATCTACTTCTGCCCAAAGGAAGGAGTGCGCATGGCTCTCCTCAGTAAGCTGGGAATTCAAAAGGATTCATCTGGAGTGTGAATGTGAACCTAGAAAAGGTAAACCAGGGCACACCAGGCAGTTCCAAAACAACAGACATGTTCTGACACAGCTCAACCCTAACTGCCTCCAGGTGGTCACCCTCATCCTTCTAGAGAATTCTGCAAAACCTTTTCCAGACAGTGCTAACATCATCTGCAGTTGCTACAATTTTTTTTATGTACAATATGTAGCCTTAAATCAGATTTACAAGGTATGCTAAAAAAAAAAAATTTATCCAAATTCGAAGGGGAAAAAAAAATCCGATTAACAGACACAATATTACCCAGATAATGGAGCAAGTACACAAGGATTTATAGCCACACTTAGTCATTCGTGGTGGAGGCTCATACCTTGTGCTGGTTGGTTTTTAATCAACCTGGTACAAACTAAGATACATCTGATGTCAATTGAGAACTGCCTTAATCAGATCACCTGTAGGCAAGTCTGCAGAGCATTTTCTTCATTAGTGATTGCTGTGTCTGGCTTACTGTGGGCGGTACCCCCTCTGGGTAGGTGGTCCTGAGTTGTATAAGAAAGCAGGCTATAAGGAACAAGCCAGTAAGCAGTGTTCCTCCGTGGTCTCTGCCTCAGTTCATGCCTCCAGGTTCCTGCCCTGAATTCCCTCCATGAAGGACTGTAGGATAGATAATGAAGCCTTTCCTCCCCAAAGTGCTTTGTGGTCACACTGTTTATGACAGCAAGAGAAACTAAAGTAAGACACATCTATAATCCACCACTAGACGGGCTGAGACAGAACTACCACTATGAGCGCTCAGGGCCAGTCACAGCCACAAAACTGAGATTCTTTCTTTAAATAAATAAATACTTAAAAACAAACCAAAATAACTCAGGTAATATATTCAAAGAAATTGGGGTGGTGAAAAAGAAAAAAAGAAAAACTCAGAAGGAATGCATGAGGTAAGCAGTCAAAACCAAGTTCTGGTGGTGTGCTGGTTAGTCATCTGAAAGAAGGGAACCTTAACTGAAGGATCATCTATCTCATCAGACTGCCTGCAGCTAAGTCCGTGGGGGCCTTTTCTTAATTACCGATGTGGGTGGCGCCACCCCGGGCAGTATAAGAAAGCAGGCTGAACGCCCAAGGGAGAGCAGTTAGGAAGCGGCCCTCCTCCATGGCTTCTGCTTCAGTTCCTGCCTCAGTTCCTGCCCCAACTCCCTCTCGTGATGGACTCTGAGCTGTAAAATGAAATAAACCCTCTCCCACTCAAGTTGGTTTTGGTCAGTGTTTTATTTTGGCAACAGAAAGCAACTAGAGGAAGCTGGGCGGTGGTGGCACACACTTTTAATCCCAGCACTTGGGAGGCAGAGGCAGGCAGATCTCTGTGAGTTCAAGGCCAGCCTGGTCTACAAAGTGAGCTCCAGGACAGCAAGGCTACACAGAGAAACCCTGTCTTGAAAAACCAAAAAGAAAAGAAAGCAACTAGAGGAGAAATTGGTACCAGAAAAGTGGGATTACTGTGATGGGGCTGGCCGTGTGGTTTTAGGAGGGTTGTGGAAGGGTTTTGGAGCTAAGGGCTGGAAAACCCACTGAGTGCCGAGAGAAATGCAGATTATGGAGACCTGACTTGTGAAGTTTTGAGGGAAGACTATAGTGGTCATTCCTGGACTATTTTATATTAAGAATCTGTGTTCTGGTTAGCTGGAGCTGAAGAATCAATAAAACCTTTGCTTTACTGGGACAATTGCTACTGGTTAGCCAGGGCTGCAAACCACCTGTGATTTCAGGAGACCGGAATCACTGCGGTGAAATCCAGGAAATATTTCCTCAGCACACAGAAGCTGTGGTCCAGAGTGACAAAGGCTGCAGCTCAAACTAGCAACTGCACTTGGCAATGTCCAGAGTCTCCTAAATGATAATGGCTTGGAAAGCATGAGGGGTCATGGAGAGCAGCTGAGGCTTAGCACTGTGAGAAGCCAGGAGAGGCACTGGTCAAGCGCGGCCTCAGCTGCAGTGAGACTCAGAATTTGAGATACCAGGACTGGGTTGAGCACCAAGGACAGCAGCAAGTGTGGCATGGAGCCAGGCTGAGCCTATGAAACAAGCTACGTGTGCTGTGCATGGCAGAGCTGGAGAGATGAGGTTACTCAAGCCCCTTGGAGCTCAGAAATTCGTGAGTGACACTGAGCTATTTACACTGTTGAATTTTGGTTTTGCTTTGACTGTAACTATACCCTGGTTCATCCCTTTTGAAATCAGTATATAAACTTATTTCACAGGAACCCATAGTTAAGAGACTTTGGATTTCTAAAGATAACTTGGATTTTTAAATAGCCTGAGTTTTTACAAGACTGTGGGATTTTTAAAAGCTGGACCGCATACTATATTATGATACTAATGTGCCATCTTGGGAATAAACAAGAAAGGTTGTGGTTGAATAGTGACAAGTTTGTGTATCAAACTGAGAAGGGGTCAATTGTGCGAGTTAGTTTCTGTCAACTTGCCACAAATCTAGAGTTATCTGAAAGAGGGAACCTTAATTGAGAGATTACCTCCATAAGAGTGCAGACAGGTAAGTCTGTGGGAGCATTTACTGATTAATGACTGATGTGGGAGAGACCAGCCCACAATGGACAGGGACACCACTGGGAAGGAGGTCCTGGATGATGCAGCAAACTGAGCAAGCCATGGACAGAAGCCGGTAAGCAGCACTCTTCCATGGTCTTTGCTTCAGTTCCTGCCTTCACTCTCCTTCCTGATGGATTGTAAGCTGTAGGATGAAATGAACCCTTTCCTCCCCAAGTTGCTTTTGGTCGTGGTACTTATCACCCCAATAGACAGCAAACTAGGATAAATGTCATCTCAAAAAATGGTGAAAATTTGACTTAGAGTATAGTAAGTCAAATGTGCATGTTGTCTAGGCTACCCACTAGAAGGATAGCAGAAAGGTAAGAGAAATACAAAATAAATTTTAAAGTAATCCATAAGAAGGCAAGAATGAAAATAAGGACAAGAAACAGGAAAATCAAACAGAAAATAAGCAGAGATACAGAACAGACCAGCTCAAAAGAATTAAATGCATTCCTATGAAAAGATGAAAACTGACCAAACACAGTAAGTATACACTTCTTACAAGAGATGGTTAAAGACAGAAACATACACCAAGGGCGAAACAGGGGCGGAAGACATGCCCATTATAAGAAAATACTGGCAAAAAAGAAAGCTGCTGCTAGACTAGTATCAGACAGAAATGTCTTCCCTAATAACTCTGAACAGACTCATGTTACAATGATACAGGGCAAATCCACAAGGAAGACAGAATAATTCTAAATTGAATACATTAAACAACTTAGTTTCAAAATACAAAAAGGAACTGCTTACTGTTCACTTTAAGAGGAGGTGGGACTTGAGAAAATGGAGCCTAAAAATGAATCTGACTAAAGTCTCATGCAATAGCCAACTTTATTCAGAGCATCGGGCAATTAATACCCTAAGGGTTAAGAAGAATCACGTAAGTAAAGTTTTCATGAATACAGGCTGTATACAATCACACATGGAAAAACACGTTTTTCCATAGAGGCATATAATGTCAGCAGCAAGCAATAACAACTCACTCTTATCTACTACACTTAAGAAGGAGGAGAAAACATATTCCAAGAACAACACTTTTAACTTGTTTTCTTGGAGTTTTCTCACAAGCACTTAGAATTCTTCTCACGTCTCCATTCTTGGACCATGTTCCGATAGGAACAACCAGATGAAAGAATTAACATCCTTATTATAGTAACTACCAAAACAAGCAACCATTTGGAAATGCTGGCACATACTTGCAATTCAAGCATTCTAAAGGCTAAGGCAAAAAAGGACTGTGAGACCAAGGCCAGCCTGGGCTGTATGTAAATCAAACAAACTGTCTTAGTTAGGGTTACTATTGCTGTGATGAAACACCATGACCAAAGCAACTTGGGGAGGAAAGGGTTATATGAAACTGTGCTCCAAATAACAGTTCATCATCAAAAGCAGTGAGGGCAGGAACCTGCAGGCAGGAGCTGATGCAGAGGCCATGGAGGGGTGCTGCTTACTGGCTTGCTCAGCCTGCTTTCTTACAGAAGTCCAGGATGGTACCACCCACAATGGGCTGGGCCCTCCCACATCAATCACTAATGAAGAAAATGCATTACAGCCAGATCTTTTGGAGACATTTTCTCAAGTGAGGTTCCATCCTCTCTGATGACTCTAGATTGTGTCAAGTTGACATAAAACCAGCCAGTACACAAATACATAAAATCCTCCCCCAAACAAAACAAATTGATAATAATACATCAAAAATGACAAAATACCTTTTTTGTGTGTATACAGCATATAGCACAAATTTTACAACATGCTGGGTGAATATCAAGCCTGAGCAAATCTCCAAGGATAACCATCATAGCCATCATTCCAAGTATGTTACCTGATCACAGAATTCAGTTAAAAGGTAACTAGAAAATTCCCAACTATTTGGACACTGAACAAAAATTAAATGACTCTGGAGCCAGGCAGGATATCAAATTAGACAACAGAAAATAATTTAAATAGGATGAAATCAACACATGATATGGGACAAAAGAACACATGGGAAAAAAAAAACCAAAAACCCAAAACACCAATGGTAGATTTAAGGCCAGGTGTTTCAAATAAGTATGTTAGAAACAGGTAACATTTTGTAATTAAATCAATTGTATCTATATTCCATGTCTTCTGCTATGTGGTGCCTTCAGCTGCAGGGGGACTCTGTCAAACCACCAGAAGGCCAGCATCAGATATGGTCCAGTGGATCAAAACCCTCGCAGCCCTAGGATAATCTTTGTTCCTCCCATAAGACTGTGAGACAAGATTTTGCTTCATACTCTGTTGAGGCTTTAGTGCCAAATGCCTGGCATATAATACATACTTAATAAATAAAGATCGGAACTGTCAGTTGGACTTGTTTATAAGGGGGAAAAAATCTATTTAGGGCCAATGAGATGGCTCAGTGAGTAAAGCACTTAGCATGTATTGTGAGGACCCGAGTTGGGTCCCTAGAAGCCAAGCAAAGCCAGACATGGTATCAAGAGTCTATAATCCCAGTTCTCCACAGCAAGGTAACGGATGGGGATGGGAGAACCCTCGAAAGTTTGCAAGCCAGCTAGACTGACATAAACAGTATTGAACAACAAGAGACCCTGGCTCAAACAAGGTAGAAGGTGGAGGTCAACACGCAAGGCTGTCCTCTGAGCTGCGCGCGTGCGCGCGCGGCGCACACACACACACACACACACACACACACACACACACGGGGTGGGGGGGGGCCTGGGTGGGGGTGGGGGGGGGTTAATTTAGAAAATTCCCTAGGTTAAATACAGATAAAGGCTAAATTCAAAAGGATGAAAAAGTATAAAGTTATACTACACAAATCCTAACTAAAAGGAAGTTGCATTAACATTAAACAAAGACTAAAAAAAAAAATCAGAGTAGAAGAGATATGAACTTTTAAACTATAAAATGGTATAGTTCATTAAATGTAAGAATTTGGATTTGTATGCGCCTAGCAATGTATCTTTAATCATAATCTTAAACACCAACTGCATATAACCTCAATCTACTACAAGGACACATCAGACAGATCCACTCTGTTATGTCAAGGTAATGAAAAATGAAGGCTGAGTCTACTTTTGACTGCGGACTCAGTAACTTTACCTCCCTTTCCCTTCCACGTTGTACATAATGGAAAGGGTGATAATTAAACATTTGCTCCCTCCTTTGGCACAATAAAGAAGCTCCAAACTCTGCTAGGTTTGTCTGTGTGCAGGAACTCCCATCCTGGCTGTATCTCTAACTACAATAAAAGCCTAGGGCTGTTCCCTTTCCTTGCTTTCTGCTCAATACATTCCCCTCCCCAGCCCCTTCAGGTTTGGTCTGTAGCCTATGCTGGACTGGAACTTACTATGAAGGAACTAAAGAGACATACACATACTCTCCAAGAGCACACAGCACATTTATCATGCTTATGACACTGTAAGGCACAAAGAAAACTACTAATTCGTAAAGATCAAAATCACAAGAGCACCAACTATCGTACCATTAGCTAGATATCCTCAAGTCTAATCCCTGGAAGCCCTGAGGCTTATGAGGCAAAAGGGGCTGTGTAGGCATGAATAATTTAAACATCTTGAGATGAGAGTATTATTTTGAATTACCTAGGTAGTTTCAAAATATTAAAAGAGTAAGAGGAAGACAGAAGGGCAAGACAAGAGTTAAAAGATGAAAGTATAGAAGCAGAGGTCTGTGAAAGTTGAGGATTCTTTGCTGTCTTTCAAGAGGGAAGGACTGAAGAACCAGCCTGCCTCCATCCTAGGCTTAAAAGCCATCTTAACAATAAAGACAAACTAGGTGCTTTCCTGTTTATGATGAAACCTCTGTTTCTCCAGGATTGGGCTATGCCCTACCTTAACTACAAATGGTTCTGTATGGACTGCTCCAGGAATGGCCATCGTGTCTTTGTTTTAAAAAGTTGGCTGGGCGGTGGTGGCTCACGCCTTTAATCCCAGCACTTGGGAGGCAGAGGCAGGCGGATCTCTGTGAGTTCGAGGCCAGCCTGGTCTACAAAGCGAGTTCCAGGAAAGGCGCAAAGCTACACAGAGAAACCCTGTCTCGACCCCCCCACCCCATGACTATGTTGTTATGACTCCCTGTTGTTATGACTACCTTGCAACCACATCTTTGTTTCAGGAGGTTATTAGGACTAACTTGTTATGCTTGTGTTATGCTCCTGTAACCCGCCTATTTTGCTCATCAAATCCTCCATTTGTAAACCCCCTACCTTTAAGGTATAAAAACCTTTTCTCCCTCACATCCAATGCTGACCTCTCAAACTCTGCCTTAGGAGAGGCAGCCCATGTACAGGAATAAAAAAAACTTGCTTTAATTAATTTGGTCATGATGATTTGGGTTCGTAGTCTCTCTCTCCTCCCATCTTTAGGATTAACATGAGCCCTCAGTCAGAGAACACAGACTGCTGGAAAAGCCAAGGAAACATTGTTCTCTAGAGACTTCAGAGGGAACACAGCCCTGCCAACACCTTGACTTTGGGACTTAGAGCCTCCAGAACTGAAAGATAATTCCTTGGGGTTTTTTAAAAGATAAAAAATTTGCATTGTTTTAAGTCACTAAATCTGTGGTCATTTTTTTTTCTTAACCAGCAACAGGAAACAAATATATTCTATATACGTGGAAATTAAGCACCCATAAATAACCCATTAAAAAGAAACAATGGAAAACTTACACAATCAAATGATGACAGAACTACTTCTTGCTATGAGCTGAATCTGTTCTCCTAAAATTAGCTTAAGGAAGCCTTAAACCCCCAAACCTCAGCATGTGACTGCATTTGTGTATTTAAATTTTCCATTCAGACAGTCCCTAATCCAACCTGCCTGGTGTTCTCACCAAATAAATAAAAAAATGAGAACACAGTAAGAAGGTGGTCATCTGTAACCAAGGAGAAAAGTCTCAGTCAATTCCATCTGAGATATCAACTGCTGTTTAAACAGCTGATGTCCACTTCTCTGCTACTGCAGCCCCAGCAAACTAAGACATTTTTCTACCAAAAGTAAATGGACACCTCTAAAAAGTAAACAAAAACTTATGGTTTCAAATGTACACGGGGGCAGGGAGGGGGTGCTTAAAGCTAAGGGGGCACCTGAGGGTGGGGAGGTGGCTCAGCAGCAATAGCATGAACTGCTCTTACAGAGGACCAGAGTTCTAGGGGCAGCTTACAACCACCTGAAATTCCAGCTCTAGGGGATTCAATGCCTCTGGGCCCCTAGGGCACCAGTACTTCTGTGCACATATTCCACATATATCCACATACACATAAATCAAAAATAAATCTTAAAAAAGGAAATTAGACTGAGAACAGTAAAGTTAACCTAAAGGGGAAAAAATTGAATGTATAAACTCTACTGAAGAGCTTAACAAAGAGAAAAATTATTATTTTTAATAAAAGACCATAAATCCAACAGTCTCTGGTAAAAATGATCAGTATTTAACACGAACGGGGGTACTAGAGATAAATTAGGTACAAGTCATCAATATCTAAAATGAGTGGTTTAGTGGCAGAGTTTTTGCCTAGCATATATGAGGGTTTAGTCCCCCAGCACTGAAAATTCAGGACGGAACTAAGTATGCCTTGAGTACTAAGATAAAACTTATGTGAAATATATACAAAAACTTTGATAAAACAGGCAATTTTCTAGAAAAGTAGAACATAACAAAACTTAGTGAGAAAAATTAGAATTGAGCTATTACCATGAAATAACGCTTAAAATCTTCTTAGTTGGGGCTGAAGAAAAGCTCAGTGGATACAAGCACTTTTCTAAAAGCTGGTTTTCTAGAGAACCTGGATCAATTCCCAGCACCCATACAGCAACTCACAACCCTTTGTAACGCTAGTTCCAGGGGATCTCACATCTACTTCCAGCCTCCATGGGCACTGCACTCACGCCGTGCAGGGACATACACACAGGGAAAATACTCACACACATAAAAAGATTTCTTAGCTGACCCAGGAGACTTTACCAGCTATTTATATTTCAAATATTTAAAGAAATAAATTATTCATTATAAATTATTATAAATCATTATAAATTATTCATTATAAATAATGAATGCCTCTAACTCCATGCAAAAATTATACAAATTAGAAAAATACTACTCCCAGGGCAGTGGTGGCACGTTTTTAATCCCAAAACTCGGGAGGCAGAGGCAAGTGGATCTCTGAGTTCTAGGCCAGCTTGGTCTACAGAGCAAGTTCCAGGACAACTAGAGATTCACAGAGAAACCCTGTCTTGAAAAACCAAAAACCAAACACCAAGTGACCTGATGGCCTAGCGTGTGGTATACACGAAGCTGCCAAGGCCTTAGACAAGCGCCAGGCCCATCTCTGTGTGCTCGCATCCAATTGTGATGAGCCTATGCATGCCAAGTTGGTGGAGGCACTTTGTGCTGAGCACCAGATCAACCTAATTAAGGTGGAAGACAAGAAACTAGGGCAATGGGTAGGCCTCTGTAAAATCAGAAGAAGGAGAGAGAATCCAGGAAAGCAGTTGTTGGTTGCAGTTGTGTAGTGGTTAAGGACTCAGTCAAGTCTCAGGGCAAGAATGTCATCAAAGAGTACTTGAAATCCAAGAAATGAATAAATAAAAAAGTAGAGTAGCAGGCTGAGGGGATGCCTCAATGGAGATGTCCATGCAGGCATAAGGACCTGAGTTCGGTTCTCTAGAACCCAAATAAAGCTGGGACACATTAGTGTACGTCCAGCTCTCCCATGGAGGGATGATAGGCACTGGAGAATCCCCACAAGCTTGCAGGCCAGTTAGTCTGGTGTAAGCAGCAGTGAGCAAGAGACCCTGTCTCAAACAGGGTGGAAGGCGAGGTTGGACACTTAAAGTTGCTTGAAGCCCTGGATTCAGTTCCCAGGACTTCTAAACCATTCATTAATTGTACATGTGAAGATTGATAACCCCAAGCTCCTTACAAGAACATCTGTTTATAAAGACATGATTAAAAACAACATGAACACAAACTGAAGAAACAGAGAAGATACCTGGAGTACACATAACTGACAACTGATTAATATTTAGAATATATAAGAAATCCTTGTATCTGCAATCTTCACTACTACACCATCCTATGTATCCAGGAACAGGTGCTAACAACTCAGAAGGGACAATCAGATAGAATGTGCCTTCTGAAGAGAAGGATTTACAGAACCCAGGATCCACTACGAAGATATCTTGGGAAGAAACCAACCAAGTAAATACAGCCTGATCTGATTAATTCTTCAGCTCCAATTACTACTTCACAGCAGATGCAGCGAACAAAAAAAAGCACGCGCTATTTGAAACAAGCACAAAATCCAGAAGACAGGACGCCACAAACCAAGGACAGAGCTTTACAGCAAATGAATTCAGAGAAGAGAAGCCTGCAGAGTAAGGGGGACAATGGAAAACCACAGGCTAAGAATGAAATCCTGTCATCTTTGGGAAAACAGAAGGAACTAGAGGACATACTGAGTGAAATAAGCAAGGAGATAAGTAGAGTTTTTATTTAAGTAAGAACTTAAAAAGCAAAAAACAAAAAAGATACAACCTGAAAATAGAAGGTGGTCTATTAGGGACTGGGAAGGAGGGAGTGGAGAGGGGAGAGAGAGGACATGAGGTTGGGTGAACATTATGAATGCACAATGTGTGTACAGAAACGCCAGAATGAATCCACTAATACATCTAAGTTATACATGCTAGTAAAAGGGGAAAAACCATACACAAACTCAGTGTTCATAAATGTAAACTTCAGTGATTATTGTACAAACCAGGGCAGCTGTTTCCTGGGAAGGTTCGTCATGGTTCTAAGGGTCTCCAGAAAGTAAGTGACATGGAGTTTACAATGGTCTTCACTGCATGGCACTTCCTTAAGTTGTACCATGCCTTGTAGTTTTTTGTGGTTTGTCCTATTTAACAGCAAGAAACGAAACATTAAAAGAACCAAAGGATCATCTGAGGAAAGAGAGGGAAGGGTGGCAGGAACGTGAGTACCAGCCCCACTTTCACCAGTTACAGTTTTAATGTACAACAGACAATGGCTGGCAGTGCGGTTAAAAAAGTAAGAGGAGAGGAGAGTTCCAGGTAAGGGATGGAGGCATGGCCGAAGGTTACAGCTGGGTTACAGATGGAGCAGACAGAGTTAAGAAGTATGGGACAAATTAATTAAGCAGCCTTGGTGCAGACAGGTATTGAGTTGTATGTAGTTAGTGTTCTGTTTTTTTCAAAGTGGTGCTGAGCAAGTGATTCTAAAGAAAATAATTAATACATACTGTCAGAGGAGCAAATAAGAACACAGACTGTGGAAACAGGAGCCATGTAAAAGGAACCTGTGACGTTAGAAGTTAGGACAGTGGGTACTCTGGGGGGGGGGGGGGGGTGATCAATTGTCAATCAAAGGGGATTTGTGGGGCACGTAGGCCTTGGTAATGTTCTGGTTCTTCATCTAGATGTTGATTACACAGATTTAAATTTCAGTTTAAAAAATTTATTGACCCATACACATATGATTTTTACACTTCAACCAAGATATAACCCCACTTCACCAAACATGTTATATATTCAACACAGGCAAAGACTACAAGGGAAAACAGAAATAGTTTGATCTGTAGAATGATACCACTATGTTACTTCTAAAACTGTTATCCACCAGGATGTTGTGAGACAGGCATGGCTCTGGGTATTATGTATCATCCACATGCTCACATCCTTAGCCAGTTCTGGTTCAGCTTTCACTGTGACTTGAAAAGGACTTTGACAACCAATGGTAAACCATCACAATACAAAAGAACCTACAGGACACCATCATATGCCACCTTCCCAGCCCTGCTCCAAAAACGGAGCGTTAATTAGTTTGTTTGTTTGTTTTTGAGACAGGGTTTCTCTATGTAATAGCCGTGGCTGTCTGGGACTTACTTTGTAGACCAGGCTGGCCTTGAACTCACAGCCTCTGCCTCCTGAGTGCTGGGATCAAAGGTGTGCACCACCACCGCCGGCTTACTAGGTATTATACAGGTATTATTGCACCTAACGTAAAACCTTGCCAGGACTGTGGGTCCCAGCTTTACTTTATCTATATAAGGATGGAAGCCCATGATAATCACACCTCCTACTAAAAGGTATCAGCTCAGCAAAGAGAGAAGGAAAATCTTTGCAAAGACTGACTCTTTAAAAAACATGCGCACGCGCTATCACTTAGCTGACTCCTTGTTTTCATGTTTCCAGCTGTTGCAACACTGACCTCTTTAGCTGATTCTAAGTCCTTTCAGAGTGAGATCTACAGCTTCCAACTCAGTACAGGGCCAGCCTGGTCTCCAAAGACTGGAGACGCTGCTGGCTCTCCATCTACAACTTCCCTGCTGCGTTCTCCCTAGAGCAAAAGGATGAACTGTCTGTCAGCGATGGCTGCAGGAGTATCACTTGTGTCAAAAGTCGAGAAAGACTGCATCAAGCAAGAGATTTCATCTCATCGTCTGCCTTTGAGTTAGTCTCAGAAATCACCAAAAAGAACATGGGGGTGGAGTGGAAATACAGTCCAAAAGCTGTGACAAAAGTTATGACAAACACACAGGATTACTATGTGCTCTCTGTAAAATAGTCCATCAAGTATTGTTAGCTCTTTAGGTCTTATCAAGCAGGTATTTAAGTACAAGCAGCATCTGGGAGGAAAAGCTAAGGGTGTGGAACCATCCATCCCAGGGAGACAGTGATTTACAGTGGGTACATACACATTCTCAAAGCTTAAAAGGTCTGCTTGAATTCATAAGAAAAATCATGGTTCATCTCTATGGCCATGGTCTGTGTTGAAAGCAGTCTACAAACTTTTCTAGGTGGTAACAGGCTATCTGGCCAGGAGCAAACGGAGTCTCGTCCTTTCTCCCTCTGCAGGAAGGAGAGACTTACTCTGTTGCATCCTGAACTTTCTCCAACAGATCCTCGGGATACCCTTCAGTTCAAAAGCTCTGCTCTGTGAAAAAGGGAAGTCTAGCTGTGTACATTTTCAATCTCAACCTAAGACAGCCTCCACCTTTCCTTTAAAAGTCTATAAGTAAATTGTAAAGACAAAAATTAAAAAATGGTGCAA
>CABHPQ010157345.1:48474-78042 GCA_902168405.1 Peromyscus aztecus | reverse complement strand
TGGGGGCCTGTTCCTTAAACTTGCTCCAGTAAAGTGCCCTTTAAGCTTTTTTTGTTTTGTTTTGTTTTGTTTTCCTATTTTGTTTGTTGGTTGGAGGGCTGGGGGTTTTGTTTTCATGGTTGGTTTGGTTTTTGCTGTTGTTTCTAAGAAGGATTTTCCTGTGTACCACAGCCTGATCTCAAATGCTTGGCAATCCTCCTGCCCACCCTTCCAAGAGCCAAGAGACTATCTTACCATTATTAAACATTTCCTGGGCCTTTGAGATTGCTCAGCAGGTTGATATGCCACCTGACCACATAAGTTCAGTTCAGTTTCTATGCTCCAATGGCAAGACAGGAGGCAGGAAGCTTCTCTGCTTGGTAACCGGGGTTCACATCTCAGCAGGAATGAGACTCTTGGGAGTTCACGCCTTAATCCCAGCACTTGGGAGACAGAGGCAGGCAGATATCTGGGTTTGAGGCCAGCCTGGTCTACATGGTAATCACCAGCCAGCTAAGGTTATGTGAGACTCTGACCCAAAATAAGGAGGAAGGTAACTGAGTCCAGAGGTTGTCCTCTGAACTCACCTCTCACTGGCCTGTTTGCACCTGTGCTCACACAGTCAACAGAGTCCCTAGCATGATTGTAGATGCTCTACTTCCACAAACAAAATGTCTAAATGTGGAAAATGCTTGACCTACCCGCTAAAGGGAGTTAGCTGAGCCTGGACCTTGGCTGCTCTGGTTTCTAGATGCAGGAACCCATCTGAAAGTTCAGTGTGGCTTCAGCAGTTTTTAATTTTTTTTTTTAATCTCTCTGTGTGGTATGTGACAAAACTTTTCCTTATGAGATGAAACACTCATCTCACCCCAGGTAAGGAACCCACAACAGGCCAAAGTACAGATACCACCAAAGTCCAACTTGGTGAGCCAATGAGTTTTATTGGGGTTCTTACAGAAGCAGAAATGACTTAAAGACAGCTGTATCACTAAAGCCCTCCCTAGCATGAGTGGCAGTTCACAAAACTAGGCACCTGGAGCATAGTGCACAGCCTGCAGGCAGCTTAACAAGGTGGAGAGTGTTCTTTCCAGGCACCTCTATTGGCCTAAACCTCTTCCTGGTAGCTTTGCTGGTCTCACAACTGATCTCCAAGTCTGCTTTGCAGCTTTTCTCCTCTCAAAGTCTTCTGAGTAGCACAACTTCATTTCTCTGAGAGGAACTCTCAGCTTCTGTTGTTTAGCAGGGAAGAGCCCAGTGAATCTGGTCAGTTTCAGAGAATTCTTGAAACTATTTTTTTTGTTGTTGACCTCCCTGCATAAGGAGCTTGCATTGGCCTGAATGTAATATTTTAATCTCCAGGAGACTGTTGTTGCACAGATCCTAATTGGTCTTAATAAAAACCTGGAGCCAGATAACAGGGTGAAAGTTGAAAGATCAGAGAAGCAGAGCAAGTCACCTCTTAACTCACCAACTCCTCAGCCTGCAAGAGCCTGAAAAGACCTGAGTTCCTGTCTCCTCCCACCTTATATTCTTTTCTCTGCCCAGCCATATCACTTCCTGTCTCAGCCTTCCTAGTGCTGGGATTTAAGATATGTGATCCCAAGTGCTGGAGTTAAAGGCGTGTGCTACCACTGCCTGACCTCTGTGGCTAACTGTGGCTAGCTCTGTCCTCTGATCTTCAGGCAAGCTTTTATTTCTTAGATTACAAGCAATATATCATCACAGACTGTTAAACAGCAGAGAGAGAGTATGTGTGTGTATATGTGTGTGTGTGTCCCCTGGAGCTGGAATTAAAGGAATTTGACTCCCAAGTACTGGGGTTAAAGGTGTGCTACCACTGTCTGGCTCTGTTTCTCTCCTAGACAGAGTCAATCTCATGTCGTCCAGAGTGGCTTTGAACTCACAGAGATCCAAATCGATCTCTGTCTCCCTAATGCTAGGATTAAAGGTATGTGCCACCACTGCCTGGCCTCTCTGTTGAATCTAGTGGCTTGTTCTGTCCTCTGATTTTCAGGCAAATTTTATTAGGGTACACAATATATCACCACATTTCCCCTTTTTTGTCTAAAGTAATAATTAATCCCTACATGCCTTTAATCCCAGCATTAGACTTGTTGAGAAAGGAAGTGATAGGTGGGCAGAGAAAGGTATATAAGACGTGAGGAGACAGGAACTATAAAGTCTTTCGGCTGAGGGAAGCTTTTCAGGCTGAGGAGTCCTAGAGGTAAGAAGTGGCTTGTTCCTTTGTCCCTCTGATCTTCAGACAAATTTTATTAGGGTACACAAAATATCACCACAGGAATCCAGTTGGTAAAATGATTGATGTCCTCCTCCCAGGAACCATCTCGAGCACTGCCTAAACCAAACCTGGTCCTGCAACACTTTTAACCAAAAAACTGGGGAGGTGGATACAAGGGAATGAGAAGTAATCGTGTAAGGAATTCTAGAACAGTATGGACTATTCTCACAAAACTCAATGAATTAATTAATTAATTAATTAATTAAATTTTAGATGGGCATGGTGGCACATGTCTTTAATCCCAGCACTTGGGAGCCAGACCCAGGTGGATCTCCCTGAATTTGAGGCCAACCTGGTCTCAGTGAATTCCAGAGATTGTTCATCGGGTAAAGGCAATTATTACCAAGCCTGGAAAAAAAAAATCACTGTATATATACACACACACACACACACACTCTCACTCTCACACTCTCTCTCTCTCTCACCCTTCTTGTAAACAAATCCTGATTTTAATTCAAATAATACTTCACCCAAGGAGCATTATACAGCAAGATTTTTAAACTACTATGATGCTTTAAAATGTTTACATTATGTAGCCCACATAATTAAAGTATTCAAACCAAATTTAACAGTATGTAGAAGATGTTTGGTACCACAAGTATTAGCCAGTGCTGTAACTCATGTCTTTCATTTTCAGCACTGAGTAGCTCGTGTTTGCTGAGCTTCCATAGGCATCCTTCTGACTTATGCAGTTCTGTGGTCAGGACTGATTTGAGCAACTTGGTCAGAGTCCAGATCTCAGCACACAACCTTCTCTCTCCGTCCATCTGTGCAGGCTGTACTCCTGTGACCTTTCATCATCCGCATGACCTTGTCACAGTGCTCCTTGACCTGTCCTGATACAGTCTGTCAAACCCACCAAACTACATGACAAAAAGCCTGATACCTCATCTCCTCCTGGCTAGTTGGAGACAGCCACCCCAACCCTTCCAAGGAGGGACACCCCCTTTCTTCTTTTCTCATGCTAGAGCCCTTAAAATGGCTATGTGTCAGTCAGCTGTTGCTTTCTTTGCCTGACCCAGAGGCGGCCCGCATATCCTTTTTAGGTAAATAAATCTCCTTGCTGCTGAGAATCTGGTGTTCTGTGCTGACTCCAACGCCCCTTCAGTAGAATCAATGGGCTTTATTTGAGGGCTTTCATTTCAATAAAAATAATAAAATTATATTGAAAGAGTTTTGTTTTTTTAAGCTAGCACTAAGGGAGACTGAGGCAGGAGAATTGGCACAACTTTAAAGCCAGCTTGGGTTACGTAGGGAATACCAGGCCAGCCAGGGCTACTTAGCCAAGATCCTGTATCAAGAAAGAAAGGCCCTCTTTAATCCTAGCACTTGGGAGACAGAAGCAGGCAAATCTGAGGCCAGCCTGGTCTCCAGATGGATTCTAGGATAGCCAGGGCTATACAAAGAAACCCTGTCTTGAAAAACAAAAAAACAAACAAAAAAAAAAAGAAAGAAAAGGGGTCAGGAAAGATGATTTATCAGTTAAGAACACCCATGTCAAGTGGCTCACAACCACCTGTAATTTCAGTTCCAGGGGACTCAATGCTCTGTCTGGCCTCCACAGGCAACTGAACATATCCATATGCAGGCACACACATACACATAAATTTTTAAAATAAAAATTTGAAAGAAAAAAATCACACCTACCTTATAAACTATTCATATCTCTCAGAATATAGAAATAGCAGTTTGTATCCTGTTTGTGATTCAGTCAGAACAAAAAGACACACACACACACACACACACACACACACACACACACACACACACACACACGGCACATTGTCTCACCAACCACCTACTTTTATTGACAGCCTTGTACTGCTCTGGCAGCATGAAAAGCTTCGTATTGTGTTAACAGTTTTGCTATCATTCAACAAACATTTATTTATGCTTAGTGTAAGAAGGCGCTCAGAAACTGTTTACAGTGAACTGAACAGCACCTATACTTTTTTGTGTTTACATTTCAGTCTTGTACTAAGTGGAGGTTAAGAATATAAAGAAACTTTCTAAAAAATGTATCCAAGTTGCTTTGTAGGCTCAGCTGTGCGGTGATATTTTATTTGTGCTGAAATGTGGTGATATTTTATTTGTATGTTAATAAAGCTTGCCTGGAGATCAGAGGGGAAAGGCCAGCCATTTTAAGTAAACAAGAAGTCAGGCAGCACACGCCTTTATTCCTATCACTTAGCAGGCCGGGTCTCTGTGTGTTCAAGGCCACACTAGGGAACAGAGCCAAGCGTGGTGACACATGCCTTTAGTCCCAGTACCAACCATGGAGACCTGGAGGTCTGTACAGACAGACAGAAAATGACAGAACTGTGTAGGAAGAGGAAGTAAGGTAGCTGGGCTAAGAGCCAATGAGAGGGCCAAACAGCAAGGCAATAAAGGCATGGGTAAATAGGAAGTAACTATTTGGAAGCTGCAGAGTTGGTGAAGTAAGGTTGGCTGGTGGTTTTCCCTATTTCCCTAATCTAAGGCTTTCACCCCTATATTTGGCTCCTTGTTTTTTATTTAATAAGACCATTTAGAAATTCATCTACACAGCTGGGAGAACACTTACCTAGCATGCATGAAGCCAGGGTTTGATCCTCGGCACTACACAGAGAAGGTAAAAGCAGATAGCTGTCCAAGGCCAATAACTGCACATAAAATCTATGGTCATCCTGGGCTATGTGAAACTGTCTAAAAATAAATAGATAAGAATAAACTAAGTTGCATTATGGTTTAACTTTTGTCACAAAGATAATATAAAATGGTTTAGGGAAGTTTGTCCTCTTTTACTGCTGATATTCAAGCAGAGCATTTGAATAAGCTGTCAGAGACCTAGCTTGCAAGCATGAAGCCCTGAGTTTGCTCATCACCCACACAAATACTGGGCATGGGCCAGGAAGATGACTCCTCAGGGGAAGGTGCTTTCTGTACAAGTCTGATGAGTTCAGTCTCCAGAACCCATTTAAAGGCAGATAACCAACTACATGAAGATGTCCTCTACCACATTCATGTGTACATGTACTCTCACACTTATCACACACATTTGCACACCCATACACTCTTGCACTCACACAAACATGTACAAACTTACATACACCCAAAAAAGCCAGGTTGTTCTACTCTGTAGTACATAGAGCACCCCCAACAAAGCTATCAGACGGCTTTCCCAGCTCTTTCTGTCCTAGTCAAGCCCAGCTACTGGTGGTTGCCCTCCTCACTGCCGCTCCATAGGCCAGGAGCTGGTTAGATAACCACACTCAAAAGTGAAGTCATGCATCGGGCGGTGGTGGTGCACACCTTTAATCCCAGCACTTGGGAGGCAGAGCCAGGCAGATCTCTGTGAGTTCAAGGCCAGCCAGGTCTACAGAGCGAGATCCAGGACAGGCACCAAAACTACACAGAGAAACCCTGTCTTGAAAGAAAGGAAAGAAAAAAAAAGCGAAGTCCTAACGAAGCTTAAGCAAAATAAGGTGGGGAGTTAACATGGTGCATTGTTTTAGATAAAGAAGGTTGCTGAGTTATATTGACACATGAGCAGAACATTAATGACAGAGAAGAGTGTCCACCATCAGGAAAGGGACATTATATGTAGAGGGAACATTAAGCACATAGAAGCAGGTAAAAGCACAACTGTTGTATGCTGGGAATGAGAGCAAATGTCATCTGGTTGGTATGAAGCAAAGAAGGGTAAAAGGGGCTTGGCCTACTTCCCTTAAAAAAGGGGGGTGGGGTCTGGTTCCTGCACAGAGGACCAAGTGGGAGAGGGTAAGGGCTGAGGCTGCTGAGGGTTAGAGAAATCAGACAGTGTACAGACAGGATGGCCCACAGTTCACAGTGCTTGGAGGCTGGCCTTGAACTTTGCTCTTCCTATCTCAGCCCCCAAGTACTAGAAGTACAGGTATAAGTCCCTATGCCTGGCTCAACTGCACACTTGTCAAGATAAAAAAAAAATGAAAGAAAAGGAATAGTTTTTGGTATGTTGTTGAAAAGGAGAGTTCAAAGATGATTACTGAGTTTGGACCAAGAATGTAGAAGAATAAAGTTGCCATTTGCAGAGGTGGCGGGGTGGGCAATTTTTTTTAATGTGCTTGTTTTTATTAGTTTGATGAATATGAGATGTCCCCAGGAAAATGTTTGACAGGCAGACAGATTTGCACATCTAGTGTTCAAAGGAGGCAGGAAGTGGAGACAGGACTTCATGACTCACTAAGAATCTGGGTTCAGTCTCAGGAACCACAGAGTGGAACAAGAGAACTGACTTGCAAAAGTTGTCATCTGATCTCTACTCCAGTGCTGCAGGACACACACACACACACACAGAGTAAATGTAATTTTTAAAAAAATGATGATGTAAACATAGTGAACTAAATAGCTAGTGTAAACCAAGAAGCGCTGAGTTATCTAAAAGCTCCAATTGTCTGCTTTTGAGTTTTGTTTTGCTCTGTATTTTTTTTAGACAGTATTTCATGTAGCCCAGGTTGACCTCAAACTCAGTATATAGCTGAGGATGACCTTGACCTTCCTGACTCCTCCTGGGATTATGAGCATATACCATCAAGCCTGGCTTAAATGTTTTATTTATTTAATTATTTACATTTTTGAGACAGAGGCAAGCCTTGAACTCCCAGAGACACATAAACCTGCCTCTGTTCCACAAGTGCTGGGATTAAAAGTGTATGCCATTATGCCCAGATAAAAGTTTCCTTTTATTAGGAATATCTTGCTAGGGCTTTCACTTGGCCCACCCCAACATCTTCCCCATCTAGGAACTGCTGGAGCACATGAAAGGGCCAGCCCTATACATCCATAGCTACAGGATCCCCCATGACTCAGGGCAACAGCAGGATATCTGAGAGTCTCTATGAGGATCCAGTATTGACAGTGTAGCAGAAGCTAATGAACATTCACAAGTAAAGCTGTTTGGGCTGGGCTGATTAGACACGACATACCTCTACTCCCAATGCCACCGAGATGAATGAGTATGTGATAGAGATGGAGGTAAGATGGAGTGGAATGGTACATGCACAGAAACACTGCGGTTGATAGAGGAGCAGGTCATTGCCCAGAGGGATTGACGAGATTTTTGTTGTTGTTTTTCTTTCTTTTCTATTTTTTATTTTTTATTAACTTTTTGTGGGGGAGGCTGCAAGGGTGGAGGACAGATACGGAAAGACTAGGGAGTTAGTGGGATTGTTGCACATGATGTGAAATACCCAAAGATTCAATAAAAAAAATTATGTTACTTAAAAAAAAAAAAAGGAATGTCCTACTGATCACATGTAATCACAGGTCAGCATGCAGTGACTTTGTACATGTGAATATACTGGCTCTTAGTGTCAGTTGCTCTCATTCATAAAGCATAGTACAAGCACTTCTCAAGACATTTCGTGTACTGTTTCTAATTTTCTCGACACCCAGAAAAGGCAGTGTCTTCCTTAGACAGGACGGCACAAAAGTCAAACATGTTCCTCACAGTTTGGGGGGCTAGGAGGCCTGGGATCAAGCTATCAGCATGGCCAGGTTCTTCCTGTTCCCAAGAACATGAACTTAAAGCTTCTGAAGGCACAGTCTTCATTTCCATGGAGGGAGACTATGCAGGTTCAGACTAGAAAGGGCAAGGACTGCTAAAAAAAATTACTTTGATGTTTAGGCTGTGGGCGTGGCTCAGTTGATAGGTGACAACCTAGCATTCAGTAAGCCCTGGGTTCCACAGTGCAGAGGCACACATCTAAAATCCCAGAATAAAGAGGTGGAGGTAAAGCAGGAGAATCAGAAGTTCAATGTTGTCCCTGGCTGCATTCAAGTGAAGTTTGAGGCAAACATGGGACTCAAAAAAAATTTTTTTTTAATAGTTTGGTGAAGAGAGGAAAGAAAGGCAAAGTGGGCAGAGCTGCTTAATGGACAGGACCCATCATAACAGAATGTGTGTCACGTGTCCTCCATGAGCATCTGAAAAGTTCTCACTGGATACAGATGGGGCATAAGTCAGTTCAGTGTGCGTCCTCTGTTAGAGTGTGTCCTAGTTAGGGAAGGAAAGTCAGCTGCCCACCATCTCCCTGCCTCCCCCACCTCTCCTGCCACCACAGGAGAACGTGGTTACTTGGTTACCTGCCATTCTGTAGTAATCTTATTAGTGATGCCTTTGAAAACCTGATTATTCTTTTAACCTTTAAAATTTGAGTTATAGAGCTTAGCACAGTGACACCTGTAATCCCATTACTCTGGAGACTGAGGCAGGAGGATTGCCACAAGTTCAAGGCCTACTTAAGCTAATAGTGAGAACTTGTATCAAAATGGCAAGAAAAGTAAAAGTGTAAGTTTAAAAAAACTAACTTCCTTTTAAAAGCATGTTTATAGTTTGGCGAATTAAATTCCCATATATTAAACTGCATGTATATGTTTAATGAGCCCAATTTCCTTTTTAAAAATATTTAAATTGCAGCCAGGTGGTGGTAGCGCACACCTTTAATCTCAGCACTTAGGAAGCAAAGACGGGTGAATCTCCAAGATTGAGGCCAGCCTGGTCTACAGAGTGAGGCCAGGACAGCCAGGGCTACATAGAGAAATCCTGTCTTGAAACAAACAAAAAGCTTAAGTTGCTGGGCAAGTAGAATCAAAAGCAGTTATCTACTGCTCACAAATACGACTGACTGGTTTTAAAATGTGTCTCTTAAGTTCTCTCGAACATTACAAAAATATTTATAGACTTAATAAAACTCATATCTTCTTCACCTAAAACCATAAATCTAAATCAATTATAGCTCTAGTTTACTTGTTTTACACTGGCTTTACAAGATAATTTGCTGTTCTTTTATTTAAGAAAAAAGTATTGCATTCATTTATTGTATGCCATAGTGCACATTTGGTAATCGCTTTCATTATGTGGGTCCCAGGGATCCAGCTCAAGTCATCAGGTTTGGCAGCAAGCACCCTTAACTTATGAGCCATCTCAATGTCCCTGTTAGTTATTTTAAAATGTTAAATTATCTTGAAATTTAAAAGGGTTAACCAAACATAGTCTTATAATCCTAACCCATAGGAGGATCAGGAGTTCAAGACATCCTTGGCTATCTAGTGAACTGCAGGCCAGCCTACACTACTTGAGACACTTCCAAAATGAAAACAATCAGAAAAAGAAACAAAAAAAAAATCCCACAAAGTTAAAAAACCAAATATAAATATGAACAAATACTTTCAAATAAATAAAAATAATAGTACTATGGTGGTCTGAATAGGAATGACCCCCGTAGATTTGTGTTTGAATGCTTACCCCTTAGGGAGTGGCACTATTACAAGGTGTGGCCTAGTTAAAAGAAGTGTGTCACTGTGGGGGCAGGCTTTGAGGTCTCCTATGTTCAAACTATGCGCAGTGTGGCACAGAGTCTCTTTCTGCTGCCTGCAGATTGAGATTTAGAACTCTCAGCTAAATCTTCAGCAGCATGTCTGCCTGCATGCCGCCATATTTTCCATCATGACCATAACAGACTAAACCTCTGAACTGTAAGCCAGCCCCAGTTAAATGTTTTCCTTTATAAGAGTTGCCATGGTCATGGTGTCTCTTCCCAGCAATAGAAACCCAAACTAAGACAAGTACTATGACTTTAATTTGTGTATTGCTTTCTTCAGCTTTGTGTTGTGTCTAAAAGAAAGTTATCCTTAAATAAACAATTCTTCTAGTACAAGAGATAGCTCAATGGTCAAGAGCACTTGCCTGTCTTCCAAAGGACTGTGGTTTAGTTCCCAGCATCTCTATCAGGCAGTTCACAACAGCTATAACTTGGGCTACAGGGGATTGGATGCCCTCTGTGGCCTCCCTAGGTACCTCACACATATGCTGCATGCTCACACGGGTAAATAACACATAGATATTCTTGCAAATAAAAATAATAAAGAGTTCTTCTGTCTCAAGTAAGCTGAGATGCTATCTTGGTTTAGATTGTTACTTCAAATTACGTTGTGGTAGCTTCTGGCCAACAGAAATTTCTTCTCAATTCTGGAAGCTTGAAATCTCAAGATGCTGGTTCCGGCAGAGTTGATGAGTTGGTGTCGGGTGAAAGCCCACGTCTGAGCTCAGCTAACACTTTCTTGCTGTCTTCTTCACGGGGTACAGAGGACAAACTAGCTCATGACTCGTTAGGAAGGCTGCCGAACCCTAGTGAGGGCTGGCAGAGAAGCTCCACGTCTTATGTCACCTTTGGCATTGGATGTCAATATATGAATTTGGGATGTGGGGCACAAATACTCAGATAACAGGAGATTCCTTTCCTGTTTATGGAGTGGCTGACTGTGCTGGCAGATGCTGGCTGGAGACAGACACAGGGCAGTATTAATCAATATGGTCAAAAGATGCTGGACCTTCCTTGACCCCAGCCAGTGGGAACTCCTGCCCTTTCAGAGGATGCTCTGGAAGCAATTCCTGTTGACAGTTCCGTTTGCACTGCTTCTTCCCAATGGTTTGGCTTCAGACCCTACCTATGAGGCTCCTGATACAACCCTGGACATGCCATGGGTTCATGACAGTGGCTAGCCCTGCCATTGTTACACAGTCCCAGACACACCATGCTTACAGGCACTAGAATAGAAGCCTGCTGTACTTTCTGAGAAGAATGTTCAGTGTTTTGGTGATTTAACAGTTATTACAAGCACAGTCATTCCTTATGTCAGCATTTCTCAAACTGTGCTGCACTCAAGATGGTACTTAATTCATGCTTCTGAAAGTAAAGGATTAGATATTTAAAACAAACAAACAAATGAGAGGTTGGAGATCAGCTGGTAGAGTGCTTGCCCAGGAAGCACAAAGCACCAGCTGTGTATAAAAACCAGGTGTGGTGGTGCATGTGTATAATCCCAGCTCTCTACCAACTTCGGTGAGGAGAGGAGGACCAGAGGTTCTCATGCTTACTATATAATGAGTTTGAAGCTAATCTGGGCTACATGAGACCCATCTCTGAAAAATAAAAAAGTTAGGAAATACCACATTAAACTTGCCTTCTAGAAATGTATGGTGTCTATTAGCATGATAAAAACTGAGAAAGCCTTATATAAACTCAAGAGATAAAAATTTATAAAATGAGTCAGTGAAGTGATAAAGGCACTTGGCATACAGCCTGAGTTAGATGCCCTAAGCCCACATAAATGTGGAAAGAGGGCCCTGATCTTCACACATGTGCACCCACACACCCACCCACGTATCCACACACACACAATAATAATAATAAATTAAAAAAACATACTTTTGAGCCTCTTTCTCTATATTTGTGTGTAGGTTTTTTTTAATGAATAAAATATATTTATTCTATGTGTTTTTCACATCATATATCTTGATCCCACTCATTCCCCAACCCTTCAAATCTGTCCTCTGCCCCTGCACCCCCCCCCAATAAAACAAAATTCAAAAGAAAACAATGAAGAAAATAAAATGAGAAAAAAAATTTAAAAAGAGAAGGAATTAAAAATCTCATCATGGAAGCTGCAGTGCAACCCAACAAGTTACACCATATACTCCTTGGTCCATACGTCTCTACTTGCAAGTGTTCATTGCAAAGAGTCATTGGTCTGGTTTGAGGCCCCTGGTCTCTACTACATGTTCCATGCTGGGCCCCCACTAGGACTCCTCCTGGACATCCCACTGGCACCCTGTGTTGTGGAGATCCTGCAGCTTTGTGTCTGTGGGTCAAGTCCCTTCATGTGCTCCAGCAGGTCATAGATGGAGTGGATGTTGGCACAGGCCAAGTCATAATCTTGAGTCTGGGCCTGGGCAGCTGTAGGGTTGGTCCGCCAGATGAGAAGTGGGACAGCTGTCCCATTCTCACAGTTTTGGAGGTGACTCACACACACCTCTGCTAGCAAAGTTAGCTCTGTTGTGCTGCCCTGATGAGGTGTGGGGCCTATTCTCCGGAGTGTTGCAGCTGGTGAGGGTCAGAGATAGCTCTATTACTCTTATGACCACAGGGCCAGCTCTCCCCCCTGCCCCAGGTGTTGACTGGGGGCACGGTGGAGATCTTTCTATGGCGTGTGAGTGCTTTTGCTTTTGTTTTTGACAATGTCTCTTCTGGAACCTTGTATACTTTGTGTGTTCCAGGCCAATGAGAACAGGGTGGGAACAACACCAGAAGTTGATCTCTGGCATCCACAAGCATGCATGTGTATGTAAGCACACACACAAAGAACAAAAGGAGAGCTGGGGATGGTGTCCCATACCTGCAATCCCAGCGCATGGAAGTTAGAGGCAAGAGGTTCAGAAGTTCAAGGTCACCTTAGCTACACAGTTCAAGGCCAGCTTGGGCTACATGATATCCTATCTCAACCCCTGTGACTGCACTCTACCCCCCTCAACCAGAAAAAAAAAAAAAAAAGCTGGAAGCCTTGTCCACACATTTCACCTGTTTCTTAGTCTCGCCAGGCCTGTGGAGCTGGCCTGACCTAAGTTTGAAGTGGACTTTTCTTTAAGCTATACTGGTGTGAAAAGTATAGACTGTGTCTAAAACTAGTCATGACACTGCTTAAGCCTCAAATACTAAGCAACAAAGATAGCTGGTACTTTATTGGCTACTTACCAAAAGCTCAAAACAATGTCATGCAGATGAAATAATTTAATCCTTACATAGTTCAATGAAGTAGGAAATACTGTTATCCCCCTCCATGATAAAAAAACAAAGCCCAGCCTGGGAGGAGGAGGCTAGGCCTGCCTGGGCTGAGTCCACCGGGTTGATCTCAATCCTCAGGGGAGTCTTTGCCTTGGAGGAGATGGAAATGGGGGGTGGGGAGGGGGCGGGGCGGGAGGAGGGAGAACGGGGGAATCTGTGACTGATATGTAAAGTTGAATTATGTTGTAAAATAAAATAAATTATAAAAAAAATTAAAAAAAAAAAAACAAAGCCACTGGCCCATTAGAGACCAAGGTCTCTACAACTAGGTTTTTATCCAGGGGACTAAGTTCAAGACTTTGGTGTCTTGAGCCAGCATCTCAAGCAGTTCAGCCTGGCCTCCAACTCACTATGTAGGTGAGAATGCCCCTGCCTCCACCTCCTGAGTACAGAGATTAGCAGTGTGCATCATCATACTGGGGTTATGCAGTACTGGAGTTGAACCCAGGGCTTTTGTGCATGCTAGGCAAGCACTCCACCAACAGAGCTACATCCCAAGTCTGAGTTCAAGACTTTAACTACCACCACATACAGTGGGCAGATCTAAGCCTGGCAATGGAGACAACTAGTGAAGGGCTCAGAACCCAAAAGCACTTTGGGTTACTATACTGAGTCCAGGGGCCTCGTGAATCTGTTCTTGGACCCAAAGGAGATCGTGTCTAGAGTATGCCTCTCTACTACCCTGGGCAATGAAAACCAGGATTCTCAATGCTTGGAGGTGGGGCATCCCTATTCGTGGTTCCATGGAGGAAACCCAGAGAAGGACAGTAGTGGAGGAGAGGAAGCATCCTGTTGATTGGGAAATGCAGCTTTTGGTGACTTTGCCTTTGAGCAGAAAGGCAAGCTGTATTTGCTGAGTAAATGATCAGTAGCTGAGGACTAGGTCAGTTCCTTTCTAGAGGGGATTAAGAGGGGTCAGGAAAACTGAGTGCAGGCAAAAGGGAACAGGAGCTCTGAGCTGGGCTCAGCAAACATTTACTGTCAGATAGTAAAGTTTTAGGCTGTGCTTTTCTTTATTGTCCTTTTCCTTCCTCTTAGCCATTTAACAGAAGAGAAACTGCTCATAGCAGGAAGACTTAGTCTCTACGTTACATTTGCTGTTTTCTGCTGTAAGCACACACACACACACACACACACACACACACACACACACACTTTACAGTCTGATCTTGGCCTCCTCAGCAGTCTTAACTGCTTCTCCTGATAGAGAACCTTCCTATGACAGAGAAAGGGACTCAGATAAGGAAAGGGAATGGAAATCTGACTGATGATGCCTCTTGCAACCTGTGCTCTGTTCTACTGAGATTCGTTCTACTGATGTGCAGAGCTAACTTTTTTTAACTTTCTTTTTATTTATTCTTCATGTCTTTCACATCATGCATCTTAATCCCATTCATTTCCCTATTAAGTGCTAACTCTTGTTTGGCAAGCAGACAGTTTGGCATTTTTATGCCATGCACAGCTGCACACATGAGCAACTGGGCAAGAATTCTGTTTCATGCCACATTTGTTTGGGAACTGGAGCCCACAGCAATACTGCAGAGCCATGAACCTCAGCAGGGTTGAGTTCTAGAAGAAGTGAATTTGAACTCTTCTATTCTCAGCACCCTCAAATGGAATATGTCCACATCTTTGAGAAATTTGCCCTAGCAAGAAGGAAGTAGTCACCTTAACTCTATTGCATCTCATTTGAAGAGTTCAGCTTTACAGAAAGGAGCCACAATGATAAAGACCAAACAGTGGTTTTGGACAACTGTTTGTCCAATTGTCTATCCAAGACTCTCTCTCTCTCAAAGCCTTGGATATGAACCACTAGCAACAAAATCTATTCTTGATTATTATATATATTTCTGTTTCTATTTTTTTGAGACAGTGTATGTTGGGGTTACAAGCATGTATCACCATACCCAGTTTTGTGAAATGCTGGTGATTGAACCCAAGACTTTGATCCTGCTAAGCAAGTCCTCTGAGCTATACCCCTAACCCCAGTGAAATGTATTATCAAACAACACAAAGGCATAATTTTGAGTTCTGGATAGCAGGGAGAGGGGAGATCATTTATTTTTATTTTTAATTAAAAAAATCCCCAAAGTATATTTACTTATCAACAATGATACAATTTAGAATTATAACATACAATGGTAAAAACAAACACATTTCTCAGTGTTTTCAAATTCCTGGCAAAACCCCAGAGAACTCCATACCCTACCACAGAGATACTGTTTCTCCATTTTATTGTGCTCTATTCACTATAGCAAGGAAATGGACCCAACCTACTTGTCCAGCACAGATGATGGATATGCAATGATGGATATTGTGGTAGTTTGATGAGAATGGCCCCCATAGACTCATACATATGCTTGGTCCCGGTTGGTGGACTGTTAGGAAGGATTAGGAGGTGTGACCTTGTTGGAGGAAGTATGTCACTGGTGTGGGGTTTGAGGTTTCAAAAGTCTTGTTCTCTGTACCTGATGATCAGGATGTAAGTTCTTAGCTACTGCTCAAGCACCCTGCCTGTCTGCCTGCCTGCTGCCAAACTCCCTGTCATAATGATCATCTGAAACTGTAAGCATACCCCCTTTAAGTGTTTTGTTTTATAAGTAGCCTTTGTTGTGGTGTCTCTTCACAGCAATAGTACAGTAACTAAGACAGATAAAAATGGAGTATCATTCGACTCTACAAAATGAAATCATAAATTTACAGAAAAATGGATGGGCTTAGAATGTATAATACTAATAAAGGTATTCTGGTTAGTGTTTGTCTACTTGACACAAGTCAGGGTCTGGGAAGAGGGAATTTCAGTTAAGAAAATGCCTCCATTAGATTGGTCTATAGAGAATATAATGTAGGGATGTCTATGGGGCATTTTCTTGAATAGTGATTGGTGGGGGAGAGCCCAGCCTAAAGTGGGTTGATGAACTAGCTTCCATCTTAGGCTTAAAAGCCATCTTACAGTAAAGACAAACTAGGTTAATTCCTGTTTATGACTAAATCTCTGTTTCTCAAGAATTGGGCTATGCCCCACCTGTAACCTTAATAACAAATTCTGTGCTGCCTGTTCCAGGAAATGGCAACCATGTCTTTGTTTCAAAACTATCTTGCAACCAACCCTACCTTTGTTTCCAAAGGTCGTTATGACTACCTTGTTATGACCACCCTGCAATCATGTCTTTGTTTCAGGAGGTTATTAAGACTAACTTTGTTATGTTTATGTTCTGTTCCTATTACTCCAACTATTTTGCCAAATCCCCTACCCCTGAGCTGTAAAAACCTTGTCTTCTTCACATCCAATTCTGACCTCTTGAACCCCCACCTTAGGTGGAGGCAGACTGTGTGCACTGAAAAAGCTTTCTTTAATTAATTGCTTGCTTTAACTAATTTGGCCTTGATTTGGGTCAGTCATCTTTCTCCTTAAATCTTTGAGATTAACAGGGTGCTGTCATTCCTGGGTAGGTGGGCCTGAGTTATATAAGAAAGTAAACTGAGTAAGCAAAGGGGACAAGCCAGAGAGCAACCTTCCTCTATGACCCCTGCATCAGTTTCTGCCTCCAGGTTCCTGCCCTGACTTCCCTGACTAATGAGTAAACTGAAATAAACCCTTTCTTCCTCAAGTTGCTTTTGGCCATGGTATTTTATAACAGCAAAAGAAACCTTAAAATAGAAGGTCATCCGATCTCAGAGAGAAATAATTGCATGCTCTCCCTCACATGCAGATCCTTGCCTATAATGTGTACATGTATATCAGTAAACAAATATATATGGGTACACTGTAGCATTTAGAAAGAACAAAAACAAGCAATAAAAGAAATAATATGCACACTGAGGAATTCACATGTATGGAGTACTTTGTGTATAGTCTTTGTGCTCTCAAGGTATAATATATTCTCGATGTGAAGTAAGGCAGTGTCCACAATGTGAGTCCATGAGGGGCTGTTACTGTACTGAGACCTGAATTTTACATTGTCTTTCATTGAATATCCCTGTAGATTATAGTGCATTGTAAGTATTGCTGAACTTAATGTGCTTTATTCTTTAAAAAATAATCCTTGATATTCAAATTATAGAGACTTAAAAATGTGTTTAATATCATAATTTTGAAAACTGAAAATACCAGGAAATACTGATTTATTGACCTTGAATCTCAAAAGAGAGTTTACTTTAAACAACAACAACAACAACAAAAACCACACCAGAATTGTCAGGAAGCCATAATTTCCAAATAATTATAAGAGGTTTCCAATGTATTTAACTTGATAGAACATGGCAGAGGTCTTATCAGGTGGCTGGTACATAGCTAAGGATAGAAGAGATTTTGTTTTGTTTTCAATTCATTAACTTTTTTATTTAAATTTCTTTCTTTTTTTAAAAAATTTTTATTTATTTTTATTTTACGGCATTGTTGTTTTGCTTGCATGTATGTCTGTGTGAGGCTGTCAGTTCTTGGAGTTACAGGCAGTTGTTAGCTGCCATGTGGGTGCTGGAGTTGAATCTGGGTCCTCTGAAAGAGCAGTCAGTGCTCTTAACCACTGAGCCATCTCTCCAGTCCCTAAATTTTTTTTCATACAATGTATTTTGATCATATTTTCTCCTTCCCCAACTCCAAGGTAACAGTGTCTTACTCCTGAACAGGACTGAAGCACAAATGAATTCAAAGAATCTATGACAGCTTGCACAAGACCTGCACAGGTTCAATCCAAAGTCTCAGCATGGTGTGGGGAAGTGAACACAAAGTTCCACCCCTAACCAAGGTGGTATTTGCAGTTGATACCTGCTAGCAAAGAGAAAATCAGCTTTCTCCAATGGAGTCTCACTGAGTATATCAACCACACTGCAGGGCAGGCCCCATGCCCTGGAGTAGTTGGCCAACACAAAATAGCTCCAAAATAACTCACTTATGTGCACATGGAGGTGTGTGCACATGACATTTTTTTTTGCTTTATTTACTTTCTGTTTATTTGATTTTCATTGTTGTGTTTTTGTGAGTAGTTTCACATTTTATTCTTTTTGAAACTGAGGAAAAGAACATAGAGTTGGGTGAGTAGGGAGGTACGAAGGATCTGGAAGGAGTTGGGAGGGAACATGTTCAATATATATTGTACGAAAAAATTTTGAATAAAAATTTAATTTAAAAAGTAAAATAAAATAAACAGAATAAAAGAAAAGAAAATAAATTAGAGTTGTTTACAAGAATTTAGGTGAGGGGTCATTTACCTGGGCATGGGAGCCTTACTACCAGCCACAGCACTAAGGGACATGGCCCTTTCCCTGCCTTGCTGATACAACCACTGACTGCCCTTACATCCTCAGGAAGAGTGAATCTTCCTGAGATCCTGTCCCCTTGGTGATGGATCCCGGACCTGCACTGTCTTATACAGGTCTCATGAAGGTAATCCTAGATGTGTGAGTTCCTGAGTGCGATGGCCCAAGCCATGCCTGGAGGCAGCATTTTACAACACTCCATCCTTTCCTGATGAAGCTTTTGCAACCGTCATGCCCCTGCTGGGATGTTTTCTGAAGAGGCACCTTTTCTCTAATCTTTTAAAAAATAAGAAGTTAGAATATTAGTAATAGAAAATATCCATCTCATATCTGTCAGCACAAGTTCAAATATTGTTTTATGCAGAGAATTATGCACACACACAGAGACAGACAGATAGATAGATAGATAGATAGATAGATAGATAGATAGATAGATAGAAAGAACTACAGGTAGATTAGGGCAACATTGGTAAATACCTTTTTTCTTTAGAATCATTTTATTGATAGTGTCTGAGATTATAAATTTTATTGGACAAATTAACATGATTTGATATCACCTCTACTAACACAAAAATATGTGTATCTTATTTTATTCAATTCTTTATATTCTGAGTACAGAAAAGTACTCACTTTCTAGTCTAGTACTCACTTGTATTTATCGGATTCCTTTGTACTGCAATCATAGTGAGACCATCTGATTAGTTTTGACCAGTCAGTTGCAAGAGAAAGGCTATTTGCAACTTTTCATCTGAGAGAATCAAGAAATGATCAAGAAATGTTTTTTAAATTAAATATCTTTTTAAGACTCACTCTGAATGTTGGTTTCACTAAAATGGGCCTAATAATCTCTATTTCACAGACATTGGTTAAAAAATCAGTAATACTAACAGTGACTGCACTGTTATGTGGTACAAAAGAAATAAGTAATATACTGGCTGTAACAAGTTTTACATGTCACTTTTCCAATTACTCCCTCTTGTGTCTCCATTGAAAGTTGAACTAGTTGAAGAACAGAAGGCAGTTAAACATCTCAGCAAGTTACAGAGCTCATCCATGGAAAAGCTTCTATTTAAATCTAGGCAGAGTTCAGAGCTCATGGTCTTTTTTTTTCTCCCTTTTTTTTCTTTTATAATTTAATTTAATTTTACATATCAGCCACGGATTCCTTTGTCCTCCCCGCTCCCGCCTGAGCTCATGGTCTTAAATGGATGTTTATTCTGTTTGATTTACTTAAGTATTCCACATGCCAGAGAATGTGAAGACTTAGGGTAAGGACTATGTGACTGTACCCAACTATTTATATTCCTGCTTGTGGTTCTTACTCACGGGACTTCAGCCAATGCTTTGTGGTAAAATCTTGCCATTGGTCAGTATCTTAAATGAGCTATCTCAACTTGATTCAGTCTAAAACAGGAACATAATAATACATAAGCAAAGCTTATCACAACCACCATAACCAAGAATATTAATACATAGTACCCATCCCCCCCCAACAGAGATATGCCAGAAAATTTGAAGATAATCAGGGGAAAACAGGAATGATGTTTAGAGCACATCTAGTCATTTGTGGAGAGTGGATTAAGTCACAGTTAATGTGTATTGTCTGACATGGACATGGCAATGTCATGGACTCTAATGCCTCAGACCATGTGTTGTTCGAATCTTAGATGGTCTTACTAATAGAAAACCTACAGACAGATATTCGGGTGAAAACTGAAAGATCAGAGAAGCAGAACAAGCCCCAGGCACCTATTACCTCCACGAATCTTCTGACTGAAATCCTCTGAGTCTTTACCCAAAAGGGTCTCAGCTGAACTGCTTTAGTTCCTGTTTCCTCATGCCTTATATACTGTTCTCCACCCAGCCATGTCACTTCCTGGGATTAAAGGAGTGTGTACTTCCCAGTACTGGGATTAAAGGTGTGTTCCACCACTGCCTGGCTCTGTTTCTAGTGTGGCCTTGAACTCAGAGATCCAGATGGATCTCTGCCTCCCAAGTGATAGGATTAAGGGTGTGTGCCACTACTATCTGGCCTCTATGTCTAATCTAGTGGCTGGCTCTGTCCTCTGATCCCTAGACAAGTTTATTAGGTAATATACAATATATCACTACACCCATGGAAGTGGTAAAGCCTTCCCCTGGTGAGGTTCAGAAGGATGGCAAAGCCTTCCTCTAGTCCAAGTATGAATGTTTACCAATGACTGACCAGTGTGCACAGAAACTATCAACTACTTCTTCCTCTGCCAGGATGTTTACAGCTGGAGACTGCCACTCTAAAGAGACCTCTTACTGAGATGAGCTAAACCTGTCTCTTTGTCCTGTTGTATAACAGAAACTGCCTCCTCGATTCAGATACATATAATAAACCCGATAGGGCTATGGGCTGCTGCTGCTGCTGCAGTTGGTGCCCTTCATCAGAACAAGCACATCCCACCAGATCCCATCTTTGCTGTGTGTGTGTCTGTGTCTCTGTCTTTTCTTCATTCCCTCATTGCAGCAGACAGGTTTCCAGGACCAACCCATGCAGAGCACAGCAGTCTCTTCCAACTGACTGTATCTTCTGCTTTGAGGGACCAAATACCCTCTTCTTGCCTCCAAAGGTGTTCAAATACATGTACATATACACAGTCACACACATATATGAAAGACCCTAACCCTTCAGGCTTACACCCCCAAGCCTCAGGAAATGAGAAACTTCAAGCACCAGGAAATGAGAAACTAAAAATCTAGTTCCCAGGGCAAGCTGACCACCCCTACAACAATATAACAATGTAAAGAGATTTCTGTTAAGAGATATGCTCAACTGTGACTGGGATAGTTTGCAAATGTTCCAGGAAGGACCACTGTGACCTTTGTGTAAGCTCCACTCCCCCCTTGATACCCCCCTTGAGGTTGACATAACTGTACCCACTGTACCCACTCTGTGATCACTCTGTGATTGTATGGGAATTGTAATCTTGTGACTTTTGTGGGTTTCTCCTTTAAAAGCACCTATGAACTATGGTGCGATGCGACTCTTGTTCTTTGAGCTGAGTTTGTCCGACTGTATACAGCCGTAATAAATTCCTCTTGCTATTGCATCAACTGGACTGGAGTCTGGGTTCTTGGGGCGCCCACTCGAGACCCTAAACTTTGGGGTCCAACAATATACATAATAAGTAATAAAATAGATCTGTTTTTGAAGTCATGAAACTAAAAGAGGATTGGTTGGGAAGATGACAGGGATCAGCAGGGATGGTATTTAGAGTTAAAATGGTATTGATCTTTAGATTTTTCAAATCAGAGCTAAGTTCCTTTTACCTTAAACCTCAAAATTTGTGGCTTAAAAAAATACTGGGCCGGGGGTGTGATTCAGCCGGTAGAGTTCTTGTCTAGTGTTCAGGAAGCCCTGGATTCAATCTTTCTCTGCATAAGCCTGATGTAGTGGTACATGCCTGTAACCCCAACACTCAGGAGATAGAAACAGAAGAATGAAATTCAGGGTTACCCCTTGATACACTGTCTTGAAACTCTGTCTCAAAAGAGAGAAAAGGACAAGAGGAGAAAAGGAAGGAAGGAAGGCAAGAATGCAGGCAGGCAGAGAAAGCAAGTCCTGGTAACTGGAATGTAATCCCAATCTATACATGTGTACACATATCCTTGTGAGGGAAAAATATAGTTTAGGGGTTTCTTTTATTAAAAATATAATTTTTATTTATCTATTTATTTATTTATTTTTATTTTATTTTGTTTTTTTTTTGTGTGTGTGTGTGTGTGTGTGTGTGTGTGTGTGTGTGTTATTCACAGAAGCTGAAGAGAGTGCCAGATCTCTTGTGAGCCACCTAATGTGGGTGCTTGTTGGAACATGGTTCAGGAATAGTCATATGAGTGGTTGAAAGAATATTCCAAGGAACAAGACAAGGGTCTTGTGACTTAGTTTCTTCAAAACATGGAATTATTCTTGGAATGTGTTTTTGTGTTCCTTCCAGGTGTAGCAGATAGGAATGAGTTTACGTCCGCTTACTCATTATTACTTGTGGCTGTAACTCTTTAAACTATCCTTTATGTGTCTCTATGGAAAAACACATTTTTGCAACATGTGCCTTGTCCTTGTGATTGTATACACCTTGAACTCATAAGAACCTTACTGATGTGACCTTTCTTACCCTAAGGGTGTCTATTGTCTGGAGCTCTGAATAAGGTTAGCTATTGCACAAGACTTTAGCCTGCTTCATTTACGGGCTCCATTCTCCCAGGCCCCACCACCTCCGGAGCAGTGTCAGTGCTACAAACTCAGGTCCTCTAGAAGAACAGCAGTGTTTGTTTGTTTCTTTGTTTGTTTGTTTATCTCCTCTCTCTCCTCTCCTCCCAGTCCCTTACCCCCAACTCCCTCTGTTCCTATCCCCCAATCCATTCCTCCTCCATTTCTGTTCAGGAAAGGGCACGTATCCAACGGATATCCACAGGACATGGCATATCTGTAGGCAGAGTTTCCCTGTTCAAACTGTCTGTTCCCAAATACCTAACAGCCTCTTCCCAAATTGCCACACAGAAGCTTATATTAATTATAAATGATCAGCCAATAGTTCAGGCTTATTACTAACTAGCTCTTACCTTTAAATTAATTCATCATTCTTATTTATGTTTAGCCACAGGCTTGGTATATCTTCTCAGTACAGCATTCTCATCTTGCTTCTCTGTTTGCCCGAGACTCTCTGACTCCACCCTTCCTCTTCCCAGAATTCTCCTAGTCTGGCTCTCACACTCAATCTCATCCTGCCCAGCTATTGACCAATCAGCTTTTTATTAGCAAATGAGAGTAATACATAATCATAGTGAAGAAAAGGATTATTTCACAGCACATATCAAGTTGCAGTAAGTCTAAGAACCTCCCCTTGTATTAAGGTGGGCAAAGCAACCCAGTATAAGGAGTAGGGTCCCAAAAGCCAGTAAGAGTCAGAGACAGCCCCTGTTCCCACTGTTAGGAGTCCCACAAGAGGACCAAGCTACACAACTGTAACACATATACAGAGTGCCTAGGTCAGTCCTGCAGGCTGCCTGGTTGTCTTTCAGTCTCTGTAAGTCCCTATGAGCCCAGGTTAGATGGTTCTGTGGCTTTTCTTGTGGTGCCCTTGACTCCTCTGGCTCCTACAATCCTTCTTCTCCCTTTTCTGCAGGATTCCCCGAGTTCCACCTAATGTTTGGCTGTGGCTCATGTGCAGCAAGTGTTCTTAAACACTGAACCATCTCTTCAGCCCCTGGGGTTTGTCTCATATGTGGAGATTTTCTTTGTTTGATTCAGTATTCATAAAATAAACCATTTACAGACAAGTTGAGGAAAATAACTCTAGCTTCCTGATGGGAAATGGAGATGGAAGAAGTAGGCAGAGCCTTGTTCTAGTCTGAAAGGTGGACAATGTTTAGAAGGCTTACCAATCACTACTCATGACTCATGCCTTTCTACCCACTCTCCATCTGAAAACTTTTAGTTCTATGAGGGCTTCTTGTGTCAGCAAGGGTTGTTCAAGTCATGGCTTCCCTCTGCTCTTCAGTCAAATGCCTTCTTTGGTCATGAGGACCCTGGGCAAGAAGGACTAAGCACGGTAGGCCAGAAAGTTTTCACCCTAAACTGACCTAGATTCTAAGTGACTCATTGTGTGTTACCACTGAAGTGCGAATCCTCTCTGCTAGTCTTGCACAACTCATCCTCTCCTGCTCTTGACATTCTGAAAGCAAGCTTACAGCTAGATGTAGGCTGCGTTTTCTCCTGCAAACAACTGGAGCTCAACAGAATTTGAGGCACTTCTTGTGTGTTCCCTGAACACATCCTCACCTCTCTCCCAGCACTCAGCCTATCTAGCAGTGCTTGGTGCTAGGCCCCTGCAGAGGCCAGGCAACTGTGTCTTCTCATTACAGCATCTGGTTGCCTTCCTTGCAGCCAGGCCATGCTCCCAGGGTGCTTGGAAGACCTAACCAGAGAACTGAAATTGCCTTCAGAATGGGCTCCTTCTGCAAACCCGTTTTCTGGAGGCCAAGGTTTGTTTCTGTCCTAATTCTGTTGGCATCTCAACTGCCCTACATTCTCACACCTCTTCCTCATTCAGCCCTGTTCTCCTTTCAGCTTCACCTTCTCCCTTCCTGTCCTCAGCTTTCACTGAATTTTCAGTTCCTCTGTTCACTTGCCAGTTCTGATTCTCAGCTTTAATCCAGGTCTTTTACCTATGTCTATTAAGATCTATGGGACTAAGCATACACCTTTAGTCCCAGTGCTTGGTAGACAGAAGCAGATGGATCTCTGTGAGTTCCAGGCTAGCGTGGTCTACATAGTGAATTCTAGGACAGCCAGAGCTACACAGTGAAATGATGTCTCAAAAACAACAACAGAAAGATCCAAGGGCCTCAACTTTTCTTCGTTCACCTCTGATCACTCTAGCTCCCCACCCCCACACCAAGCATTCTTATACATATCCACACTCCAGCATACCACATTAGAGGAAGCAGTGCACATCATGTAATGTCTGTCCTATGTGTACATATTCCTTTTGATGGGAAGTAATGCTAAAGTCATTGAGTAATAATGAAAATGATCACTGCAGTTTTTAGGACCCTCCCTGTTTTTTAGACCTCCCGGGGTCTAAAATGCGGGATAACCAATTGCAGACTTGCTGTGTACCACTGTTGAGCACTGCACCTCTGCAGCTTCCTGACCCTTGCTTGTCCACAGCCACACTAGCATTGGCCAATTCTATCAACATAACACAAAACCACTTCCTCCCAGTAGGAAAAAACCTATTGCCATCTCTTTCCCACCCCTCCCACCAGTATCCACTCTAGGGTCCCAGTTAATTCCTTCTTATGAGATTGGACTTGGTTATTCAGGTGGCTGGGTCTAATCCATAGATTTCGTTGTTTATAAATACCACCTTCTTAGGAAGAAGCTTCTAGCAAGTGCTAAGGCCGATTAGACAATGAAATGAGTTATGGAAGGAAGTTTGGATTCACATTCCCTAGAGGTCTGTAAAAGCAGGACGACTTTCACTTGTCCGGTGATTATGTGGGATACTGCTGATAGCCAAGGGGACAGACTGGCTCATCACCCACGACTAAAATTTATGAACCTCCTGGGAATTCATAATCCTGTGCTGGATCCCATAGATATAAAGAAATCTTTTAAAAAACACAGTCCCCTCCCCCGAATATGAGGAAGGGTATATGGGAGAGGTTGGAGAAAGAAAAAGGAAAGTGAAATGATATAATTGTATTACATTCAAAGGATGATTAAAAAAATGGTCCCCTACTCTTGCAGGACATATGAATAATGTTCTATTATAAATTTTCTTTGCTTGGAAGCTATGCAATGCAATATTTCTGCCCCTTGCTTTGAGAAAAAGTCTCCTATATCGCAGGATGGCCTTGACTTTGCTGTGTAGAAAAGGATGACTTTGAACTTTGAAGCCTCCTCATTCTATCTCCCAAGTGGTGGGAGATTACAGGTTTGTGGCACTAAAACTATTTTATGCAGTGCCGAGAGTAGGTTCCAGGGCTTCAAACCAAGCCAGGCAAGCTTTTACCAACTGAACTGCCTTCTCTGTCAATGATCACATTTTTTAGCTCAGATTTCACAGGAGTTTGTGAATGATTTATAAGGTACATGGACAGCAGAAGAATTAAGTGGGACAGGAAGTATACAGTGGCCTCAATTCTACCACACAGACAACAAGAAGCTACTGGGTTTGGTCCCAAATGATTCTTCACTTTATGATACCTGGAAATTCTTGGTTAGGGTGTAATTAGGGCCAGGAGGCAAAAGACTGTAAGGAAGTGGGAAGAAAGTAAATGATTGGACATTTTCTCCATCAGAGGTATAACATAAAATCTACCAGGAGTCTGTCCAAGGTGGTCTTTTCACTGGACAAATAAAGATCTGTTTACTCCCTGCAGGCCTGCTGGCTGAGGAATGTCTATGTTCACAGGCATAGCTAGATGCCGAGCATATTCTATCCTGTATAGCCTTCACAGCTAATGTTTTGTCACTCATCTACACTGTCAAGAGTGAGCAGCATGATGATGCACATTCATAAGACTGAGGAAGAAGACATTCTGGGAGTTTGAGGCCAGTCAGAGCAAATGACATAGAAAGACCACATCTCAAAACCAGAAACAAAACAAAACCCCAAAAGTCCTTTTATCTCAGCACTTGGAGAGCAGAGGCAGGAGGAGTTCAGGGTCATTTTAAGCTACATAGCAGTTCAAGGCCAGCCTGGGTGACCTGAGACCGTGTTCTAAAAAAAGAAAAAAAAAGTGATGGCAGTTGTTGGCAGAAAGGCTCGGTGAGTAGGGGCACCTGCCACCAAGCCTAGTGACTTCAGTTTGATCTCTAGGCTGGAATTCGAGAGCTGATTCTGGAAAACTGTCCTCTGACCTTCACAGATGCGTATGCATGCACACACATACACATGCACACATGCATACACACAAGTGCATAGCAGACATACACAATAAAGTAAAAATATTTTTTAAAAGAAAGGAAAGCATGACCAATGACAATGTTTGACTCAACTTTAGAAGAGCTAATGATACGCAAATCAAACATCATTTTTTAAATTACTTTTCTATTGCTGTGAAAGGACACCATGACTAAGGCAAACCAAGGCATTTAATTTAGGGGCTTGCTTACAGTTTTGGAGGGTGAGTCCATGATAATCATGGTGGAAAGCAGGAAGGCATGTCTCTGGAGCAGTAGTTGAGAGCTTTACATTCTGATCCTCAGGCAGCAGGCAGAAAGAAAGAGAGAACCTGGACCTGATATGGGCTTTTAAAACCTCAAGGCCCACCCCCAGTGACACACCTCCTCCAACAAGACCATATCTACTTCAACAAGGTCATAGCCCCTAATCCTTCCCAAACAGTTCCACTGGTGACTAAACTTTTAATTATGTGAGTCTATGGGGGCCATTCTCATTCAAACCACCACAGTCATTATAATGAATTCTTTGGGTTAAGTTTATTGGATTTTTCCCTTTCCAGGAAACAGGATATGGTTAGTTAGGTGAGGTGTGTGTGTGTGTGTGTGTGTGTGTGTGTATGTATGCTTTTTGTCTGACACTAATTACTATAGTTGGTTGTTTCCATTAACTCCAAAGTTAGTGAACTTCTGGAGGGTAATTCCTAGGCTATCCCCATCTAGCCATCTAGTAAGTTCATTGGATTGATTTTTTTTTTGAGTGGGGCATTTGAGACAATATTTCTCTGTATAGCCCTGCTGTCCTGGAACTGACTCTGTAGACGAGGCTGGCCTCTGCCTCCTGAGTTGTTGATATTAAAGACATATGCTACCACACCCAGCTAGCTTGATTACTTTTAACTTTTAACTAAATTATGTCACTTTGATTTGTACAGGCAGACAAATGCAGAATACAAATTTAATTTTCCAATAATTTAATCAGAAATTAACTACTATAAAGAAGAAAATAGACAGTTAACTTCTTTACTCAAATTGCATATACATACACTTAGACCTTTTTAATTTTTATTTTCCTTATTATTTTGTGTGTACCTTATATGATGTATGTGCATGCATGTACATGTGCACATGTAGAAATCAGAGGACAATTTTGGAGAGTTGGTTCTCCCTGTTTACTGTGGGTTCTGGGGAGTCTATCTGAGGCTGGCTTTTCACTGGACAAATAAGGTTTCAATAAATTAAACTTGACAGATATAAACTAAACGACTCAGGTGCTGAGCCATCTCCTGACACACATCTGAATGTCTCTACAGGATTCTGTGTATACGTACATACACATGTCCAAGGGATCAGTAATGCAACTGATCAAATCTTCCACCTTAGCCAGTCATTTAAATCTATTATGTAATTTCTTAAATATTTCAATTTAAGCTCTTTTTAACGATTCTATTTATTTATTTTTAATTGTGTAAATAAGTGTCTGTGTATAGCTATGTGCCTATGAATGCATTGCCACTGGAATTCCTGAAGCTGTAGTTACAGGTAGTTGTGAACTGCCCAGTGTAGGGGCTGGGAGTTTAACTTGAGTCCTCTGCAAAAGCAGCAAATGCTTACAATGTTTGAGTCATTTTTCCAGCCCCCAAATAAAACCCTTAAGCTATTATTTAGCACTCTATTTAGCACTCTAAACTTTCAAAACATTGCACCCTCAGTTTTTCAATACATGAGAATTGATGTGAGTTTAAAATTTTTACTTTTAAAGCTCTCATACACATATATGTTACATATTGAGCATACTCCTTTATCTCATCTCTCTCCAATCTCTTAGATCCCTCTGTTCCCTAGACAGCTTTACTTCTTCTTTGATGTCATATACGCACACAGGATTTTATGAATCTATACAAAAATCTGAGAACTACAAGTGATAGGAAACATGATGTTTATCTATCTGTGATGGGCTTAATTTGCTTTATTTGTTCATGTCCAGTTTCAACTATTCTTTTTTCAAAACATAACTTTGTTCTTTGTGGCTGAAGGCAGTTCCATTGTGTAATATATACATATAATACACACACAATATATAATATTATATAGTATATACACATATAGTATATATTATACAATAGATATTATATAATATGTGGGAGCCCGTTCTCGGTTCCTCGTGGCTTTACCCAGCATGTCCATATAGAGGATGGTTAGGACCACGGGCCTGAGTGCAGGTGTCTGAGATGGTCTGCACTTGGCTGTGCTGGGGGAGGAGGTCATTTGCTCCACCCCTTGGCGTCTCTATAAAAACCCTGGGGCCAAGACAGTCGGGGCCCGTTGGAATAGGTTCCAGGCCCTCTCGAGGCTATCCTTTATTTTCTATCTATTTATCTCCTTGATATTCTCTGCAATAAATCCTTCTATCTAATATTTCCTGCTGCTCACACTCAAGAAAACTCTGGGAAGCTGTGGGGTTGGTGGGTAAACGCCCCACAATAATAGATACATATATATACACATATATTATATTTCTCTTATCTATTCACCCTTTCTTTAAATATATAATCTCTCTTAGAAAGATAAAGTATATCTTTTTCACATATCCAGTCACTCAACGTCCTTTTTATGAAAGTTTCTGTCAGGTTAAGGGGATTTTAAATATAGAAGAAAGAATAACAGCAAGACTTTTCATTGACTCTTGCTGTGGGATGTTCTGTATGACAAATGTGTTGCTAATAAAACACTGATTGGCCAGTGGCTAGGCAGGAAGTATAGGTGGGACTAACAGAGAATTAAAAAGAACAGGAAGGCGGAGGGACTCACTGCCAGCCACCACCAGGACAAGCAGCATGTAAAGATGCCGGTAAGCCACGAGCCATGTGGCAAGGTATAGATTTATGGAAATGGATTAACTTAAGCTATAAGGACAGTTAGCAAGAAGCCTGCCACAGCCATACAGT
>CABHPQ010157345.1:0-48374 GCA_902168405.1 Peromyscus aztecus | reverse complement strand
TTTATCCTGACTGTGGGCCAGGCAGGAAAACTCTAGCAACAGACTCTCCTACCAGGAGATCATCCTAAACCCAGAGATGAGCTAATTCTGTTTCTTTGTAGTCAGCTGGTATTGTGGGTCTGTTTCAGGAGCACATACAGATGAATTTGGAGTGCTATTAAATACTCAAGGGAGGAGCACAGTGCAACAAGTGTAACAGTGGTAAGCTCCTGGGATCAGGCTGATGCCTCAGAGCCAAGAGAAGAGGCCAGGAGATTCAACTTCTATGTTTCTGTATTCCTCCTCCTCCCTACTCCTCTCACAAAATTCCTCTTAAAAGGTTTTAGTCTACACCAATCCCTCTGTCCACTTGTGTCTCTAGGCCCCCTAGTTTCATTAAAAAGCCTTACTTCTTAAAATTCTGTCATTTCCAACCTTGACCTCAGTCTGCACCTCAGCCTTTATCCCAGTCTTGACCCCAGCCTTGACTTCTTTTCTCCTTTCTAACCTCCAGTTTCCAAAGTTAGCTTTCTTTTAAGTCTTACTTTATGACTTCGTCAACGGGGCTTATATAAATGCTAACTGTTTTGCTATGAAGGCATGTGATCTCACTGAACATTTGACAGACAGATTCTGAAGCTTCTGTGTTTTTGTGTGGCCACATTTTTGACATACTTTTTAGAAGTGGGAGTGTTAATATTTATAGACAAAACATGAAAACATGAGGCAGTCAGACACTGAAGTAGATACTTGTGAGGTGAGACCAAGCAGTATAAAGAAAATTTGCTGTGAAAGTTAGGAAGTAGGATGAGATGAGGAAAGTTATGAAGGGCCCTGGGGATGTGGCTCAGAGGGTAGAGTGCCTGCCTATCGAAAGCAAAACCATGAGTTCCAGACTCCCCACTGCATAAACTGGGTAACAACACCTATAATCCTCAATCTCTGGAGTGGAAAGAAAGCAGGAGGATCGGAGAAGTTCAAGGTCATCCTCTGGAAATCCAGGTCACCAGGTCTGTATGAGTCCTTGTTTACAAAAGAAATAAAAAAACATGAAGGAAGGAAAGAAGCAAGAAAGAGAGGAAGGCAGGGCACTGTACCACCTCCCTCTCCTCTGACCTTTTAATGTATACTGTCATTTCATTCTTGTTTGTCTCTGCCCACTGAACATTCTTACTGTTGTTATTGACTTATAAGTCTCCAGAAAGGCCCTATAGAGAGCCACGTGATGAGTATGTATGTCCTGAAGGGCCAGTGGATGACATATGCATGCAGAATGGAGGAGACTGAAAGATGGACCGGACAGAAGCAGGGCTCCCTTGGTGGTGGAGTAGAAGAAAGAACATTTATGAAAATGGTTTCTATTGGTTTTGCTTTGTTTTGTTGGCATCACAGGTGTGAACCACCACACCTGATTTATACAGTTCTGGAAATTAAGTACAGGGCTTTTTACATGCAGAGAGCACTGTACCAATTGAGCTGTGTCTCTATAAGATACTAGAATTTTTTTGTTTGTTTTTTGTTTTTTTCAAGACAGGGTTTCTCTCTGTAGCCTTGGCTGTCCTGGAACTCGCTCTGTAGACCAGCCAGGCTGGCCTCGAATTCATAGAGATCCACCTGCCTCTGCCTCGCAAGTGCTTGGATTAAAGGCGTGCACCACCACAACCCAGCTGATTTTGTTTTTGTTTTTTAAGGCAAGGTTTCTCTGTGTACCCCTGACTGTCCTGGAACTTGCTCTGTATACTAGACTGGCTTCAAACTCAGAGATCCTCCTGCCTCTGTCTCCTGAGGGCTGGGATTAAGGTGTGTGTCACCACCACCTGATGATACTATAATGTCAGTAAAAGCAGAATACTTCTTCTGGTCCAGTGGCCAAATCTCCCACAAAGGTTTTTAGTCGGGCTTTCTCCTGACTCATGCTATGATCATAGTACAGGTTCATAACATCACTGGGGTATTCTTAGAGTTGTCTTCTAACAGGTTTCCTGACTTGCAATTTCTGCTTTGCTCTTCTGTCTCCAGAGCAACACCACACAGCCAGAAAGTCCATTCTTTCTGTGTCCTAAAGGACTGCTTTAAATGATGTAGCCTTCCTGTTTAAGAGCCATAATGGACTTCTAGCAAATACCTATTTAATCTATTCTGTCTTTAGGCCCTGCTTTCTCTCCCTCTGCTTTCCCCAATCTTCAACTCTCTCCAGCCAGTAATCTGCCTTTTCTATGCATATTTAATGTTTCTATTCTAGTCCAACAGGGCTACTTGCATCCATTGGGTAGTACACAAAGGAGAGAAATATTGTCTGTAGGTCTCTGTATTCTTCTTCACCCTATGTCTCCCTGTCTCACAGCTGGAAACCTTAGAGCATATTTTCCCATCCTCTTTTGCCAGCATGGTTTTAGATTCACCTCAGCTCTTCCAAGAAGATGGATTGGTGGCGTATGGAAGTCTGACATATGTAGTGGTCTGAATGAGAATGACCCCATAGGCCAATACATTTGAATGCTTGGTCCTCAGTTGGTGGAACTGTGTTGGAAGGATTAGGAGGCATGGCCTTGTTAGAGGAGGTGTGTCACTGGGGGTGGGCTTTGAGGTTTCAAGAGCTGGCACTGCCGTTCTCAGAAGCTCCTTTTCCCCTGCCTCCTGCTTGTGGATCAGTTGTGAGCTCTGAGCTGCTGCTCCAGCACCATGCCTACCCACTGCTGCCATACTCCCTACTACAGTGGTCATGAACTGGCCCTTGGGAATTGTAAGCCCCATAAACTGTTTCTTCTATAAGTTGCCTTGGTAATAGTGTCTCTTTAAGCACTAGAAAAGTAACTAAGACAGAAGTTACTAAGTAACTAAGTAACAAAAGTAACTAAGCCACCATCTGGGCCTTTTCCTGTCAGTGGTTATGGGAAGCCCTTGAAGTAGACTGGATCTCCAGTTGGCTTCTGGAATCTGGGAGGCTTTTTGAAGGAATGTGCCAGGTACCTTCCCATTCAACTTGAAGAGACAGGACAAACAGACCACATAAGAAATGATCTGTTAGGTATATATCTGCCTTAACTTTCTTTGTCATCACAACTACCACCACCACCACCATGCAGGGAATGGAACCAAGGACATTGTTCATGCCAAGCAAGCATGCTATCACTGAGCTACATCCCCAGGCCTCTCCATACACTACTTAATGGAAATTGGAAAGAGCACATCATTAAGAATTTAGAGGAAACCAAGGTATTTTAAAATAGAAAAGAGGTAACAGTCTGACTTAATAGAGCATGATTGTCATCCTCACGTTTAGGAGGCAGAGGCTAGAGGGTCTCTGCAAGTTCATGGCCAGCTTGGGCTACATAATAAGTGTCAGTATTTCCTTGTCCCAGTGTCACTTTACTACAGTGCTATATTTGCATCTTCTGTGCCTCGATTCTTCAATGATTTGCAGTTGGTTCTGAAAGAGGAAGAGTAAAACACAGCATGTACTTGACTTCACTTGAGAATAGTTCTGGCTGCAGAGACAAATAGCAAGACATATCTGCTTCTCTACATTATCAGTGTCACTACAAAGAAAATATTTTTTAACCAATAAATTCTCCCTATTCTAGTCTCCAAGTTGTTCAAAATAGAGCTACATTTTTAAATATTATAATTACACACACACACACACACACACACACACACACACACACACACACAAACACACTTTTGAGAGAAGGTCTTTTGTATCCCAGGTCTCAAAATCCCTAGATAGATAAAGATGACTTTGAACTAGCCTCCATCTTCTGTGTGCTCAGATTACAAGCATAACCATTTTAAAGTTTATTTATTTATTTATTTATTTATTTTTGATTTTTCGAGACAGGGTTTCCCTGTGTAGCTTTGTGCCTTTCCTGGATCTCGCTCTATAGACCAGGCTGGTCTCAAATTCACAATGATCCGCCTGGCTCTGCCTCCCGAGTGCTGGGACTAAAGGCGTGCGCTGCCGCCACCGCTGCTGCCGCCGCTGCCACCACCACCACCCGGCTAAAGTTTAATTTTTAATGATACAAAGAATATGACTTAAAACATTTTTATATGACCTCCAAAAACAATGTCTAGTGCATGGAATGGCATTCTTAGTCATAAAATATTTGAACATTCTATATTGACCTTCTGCACAAATAGTTCATGTGTCCATATACTTAGACCTCGAATCATGTGAATATGCACACGTTTAAGTGGAGCAATGTTTAAAGAATGTGCTAGAGTTGTTGTAAACCATGAACTTCATATTTACCTGTTATGCAGGATCTCAGAACAAGTCAGTAGCAGAACTCATAACATGCTCATTCCATCCCAGTCCTTGCTCACAGAAGAAATAAGCACCTTTGACTTACTAGAACTCTAGGCATCATGGGAAAGGTAGTAATCTATGACGTATACACAACAGCTTTCCTGCTGGACCAGAGAGCCTTATCTTCTGCAGAGGTTTCAGTATTTTTTCTGTAAATATAAACTACTTCGTCTGTGCACCACAGTAACTAAATTATTGATAAACACAGCATGGAAAAGAGGTCTTTGGTGGAACTATAGATCTAATATTGGGTCAACTAGAAAGATTCACTCCTTTATCCTAGAAAAACACTGCTGCACACTTTTATTATTATAACTTCTTTCACCACAATCCCCTAAATGACCAGTCAAAGCTTGAAATCTGTGATTCTCAACTTCCTAATGCTGTGACTCTTTAATATAGTTCCTCATATTGTAGTGACCCCCCACCATAAAATTATCTTCATTGCTATTTCATAACTATAATTTTTCTATTGTTATGAATCATAATGTAAATATTTTTGGAAATAGAGGTTTGCCAAAGGGGTCAGAACCCACAGACTGAGAACTGCTGCCCTAAAGGAAAGAGAAACTCACATTTATTATGAAACTCTCAGTTATTTTTAGGAAGGGTCTTCACATAAGCATAGACTGCCAATAAATACATTAATTAATAAATATATACACACTACCCATTGCTGTGGGATGTCTTTCTGTATGCTGTGAATATATGTTGCTCCAATTGGCTAATAAATAAAGCTGCTTTGGCCTATGGCAAAGCAACTTAGAGGCAGGTGGGATATCCAAGCAGCGATACAGAGAGAAGAAGGATGGAGTCAGGGGAGATACTGAGAGCTGGCTAGGGAAGCCTGTAATGCAACACAGGTGAAGCCACAGAACACCTGACAATACATAGATTAATAGGAATGGGTTGAATTAAGTTGAAAGAGCTAGCTAATATAAGCTGGTGCCATAGGCCAAACTGTTTGTAATTAATATTAAGCCTGGGAGTAATTATTTTACAAGTGGCTGTGGGACTGTGGGTGGGAAAGATTCATCCAGACTGCTGGGCAAGGCAGGACTGGAGGAATTTCCATCTACAATCCATAATTTTAGATTTACAGATCACATACATAAAAGAGTCCACCAAAAAGTGCACTGAGAACATGTGTGGTAGTTTGAATGTAATTAGCCCACATAATCTCGTAGGGAGTAGCACTATTAGGAGGTATGGCTTTGTTGAAATGGGTATGGCCTTGCTGGAAGAAGTGTTACTGTGGGGATGGGTTTTGAAGTTTCCTATGCTCAGGATACCACCCAGTGTCTCACTCAACTTCCTGTTGACTGCAAGATATAGGACTCTCCAGCACCATATCTGCCTGCAAGTTGCCATGCTCCTTGCCATGATGATAATGGACTGAACCTCTGAAACTGTAAGTGAGCCCCCTCAATTAAATGTTTTCCTTATAAGAGTTTCAGTGGTCATTGTGTCTCTTCACAGCAATAGAAACCCTAACGAAGACAACATAGTTAACAATTTTCTCACCATCTTTAACTTCGTTTGGGCTAAACTTTAGGTCAACTGGAAAAGGTTGCCCCTCAGAGTTGTGAATGTCTGGATCTGTCAATGTGTTGTATTACTGGGTTAGTTACAAACAAAGTAAGTGTCCAACTATGGAAATCATAATGCAAACTTGAAAATATTCTATTGTTGGTTACTTTTTTACTGTTTACCCTTTTTGGGGGGGTCCTGCCACCAAGCTCCCAAATAACTCACACATGGAGGCTTATTATTACTTATGAACTCCTGGCCTTAGCTTAGCTTATTTCTAGACAGCTTTTCTCAACTTAAATTGTCCTATCTATCTTTTGCCTTTGGGCTTTTACCTTTCTCTATTTCTGTATACTTTTCATTACTAATTACTCCACGGCTGGCTCTGTAGCTGGATGGTTTGCCCCTGATGTCCTCCTCCTTCTTTTCTCATCCATTCTTCTTTTCTCTCTCTTTCTTCTTCTATTTATTCTCTCTGCTTGCAAGCCCTGCCTATTCTTTCTCCTACCTTTTCCTGCCTTGCTATTGGCCATTCAGCTCTTTATTAGGCCAATCAGGAGTTTTAGGCAGGTAAAGAAACACAGTTTCACAGAGTTAAACAAATGAAACATAAAAGGATACAACACATCTTTGCATCATTAAACAAATGTTCCACAGCATAAATGAATGTAACACACGTTAAAATAATATTCCACAACATCCTATAATCTCATCTTCAAGAGAAACATACTGTGAGTGTATAATTCTGGTGCACACTTGCTGTGGCTCACATGTAAAAGTCAGAATCTTTGAGAGATGAATCTCTCATCTCCCATTAAGATCTAGGGATTGAACTCAGGTCATTTGAAGTCACATGCACTTCTGCTTGCCAAGCCATTTCACAGACCAACCACTTTTTTTTTCACTGAAAATAGTTTTTTTTTCTTTTCAATACAGTATATTCTTATTATGGTTTACCCTCTCCTAACTCCTCCCAGATCCTCCATACCTCCCCACCCACCTAAATCCACACTCTTCTTTCTCTCATTAGAAAACAACCAAGCACCTAAAAAGTAAGATAAAATAAAAACAAAATAAAAAACAAAATAGGACAAAACAAAGAGAAAAAATAAAGAGCCAAATACTAGTGGTAAAGTTATGTTTTAAGCTTAAATTACTGTCCTTAAAACAGAAATGCCTCTAATCTGTAAGCCCACTCTCTCATCCAAGGACAGATAACTGTAACATGAGTTGCTAAACGGTCTTATTAATAAAAACCTGGAACCAGATATTGGGGTTAAAACTGAGATATCAGAGGAATAGGCAAGCCACAGCCAACCTCACCTTACTGAAGCCTCAGTCTCCAAAGAGACCTACTTCCTGTATACTCATGCCCATATGCCTTTCTGTTCTGCAATGTCACTTTCTCTCTCTGCCCAGCAATATCACTTCCTCTTTCTGCCCAGCTCTGTCACTTCCTGTCTGTCTGTACAGACCTCCAGACCTTTATGGTTAACTAACATTGGAATTAAAGGCATGTGCCACCATGCCTGGCTCTGTTCCCAGTGTGACCTTGAACTCACAGAGATCCAAATGGATAGCCTTTTGGGTTTTGCCTTTCTAAGCATCGGACTAACATAATTTCGGACCATTCTCTTGAAATCCTGGGTATGGACCTGGCCAGGGTCCATTGCCCTTGCCAGTGTTTGATAAAGCATGCTTCAAATTTGGCTCAAAAGTTGTGGTAGTGGTCTTATTCTTACTTGGTAGGAATAACATTTTCTGGAGGCCCCAGCAAGACCAGACCACCCACTCAAATTCTAAAGCTGGACTTTGATTCAGGGATTCTGGGACTGAAGGCCTGCCTCAGGAGTTGTCCACTTTGAGATGTTCCTAGGCTCCAAGGTGTGCTTTCAGTTTCATGGACTATCAGAATGAACTACCAAGCTGAGAAAAGCAGCAAGTACCTGCAGAGACCTCCCCTGCCATGTCACATCTGGGTCTGTTCTGTGGGATCCTGATCTGGGAACATGGAGGGGCTCAATAGGATCCAAATACTCCTGTCCAGGGCTAAAAGTGAGATACTGCCCACCCACCAGGTTCTGGTTGTTTGTTTTGTTTGAAAGTTTTGTTTGTCTGTAAAAGTAGGCCTTCTACCTGGTCTGGGCAGCACAATAGAGCCAATCATGTTAGCAAAGGTGTGGGTGAGCCAGCCTTGAAATTTTAAGCATGGGAAAGCTGTCCCCATTACTCATTTGACATATGACAGTATGGGCAGGGGAGAGATACACTCCCTCCCTCCCCCACTCATCAATACCTGAGGCAGGTGGGAGAGCTGGTCCTGAGGTTATAAGGGTAGGAGAGCTGCCCCTGCTCACCAAAAGCTACAACACTCAGGACAGCAGGCCCTGTACCTCACCTGCGCAGCCCAATAGAGCCAATCCTATTGGCAGAGGTGGGGGTGAGCCAGCCCCAAAGTTGTTAGCATGAGAGAGCTGTCCCCACTACTCACTTGACCTATGACAGTATGGGTAGGGGAGAGACGCCCTCCCTCCCTCCCCCATCCATCAACACCCAAGTCAGGTGGGAGAACTGGCCTTGCTCCTCATCAGCGGCAGCACTCAGGAGAGTGGCCCCAGTGCCATGTCTGAGCAATGCAGTAGAGCTGATCCTGAAGGTGTAGGTGTTGAGGATCCAACCCTGAGGACATGAAAGCAGGAGAACTGGCCCTGCTCCTTGCTCATTGCTGCAAGGGGTGAACTAGCCAGGGCATTCTGGAGAGCTCACCCTGGTGGTGAGGACAGGGCACAGCTGGTGGACTGACCAACCCTGCAACTACCCAGGCCCAGAACCAGGGTTATGTGTTGGCCTACCGCAATATCCACCCTATCTGTGATCTGCTAGAGCACGTGAAGGGAACGGTCCTGAAGACCCAAAGCTGTAGGATCTCCACAACACAGAGCAACAACAAGAGAACCAAGAGGAGTTCCAGTGAGGTCCCAGCATTGATAGCATAGCAGAAATCAGAGGCCTCGAACCAGATCAATGGCTCTCTGCAAAGAACACTTGCAAGTAAAGATATATAGATAAAAGGATTTACTGTGTGACTCACTGTGTCACACTGTAGCTTCTGTGACACGATTGATTTTTCCTTCTCTTTTTTCTTCCTTTTTTCTCTTAAATTTTATTTTATTTTGGGGGAGAGGTCACAAGGGCAGAGGGTGGATACAAAAGGATGGAGAAATGAATGGGATGCATGATGTGAAAGACACAAAAAATAAGTAAAAAAAATTTAAAAACTTGTAAAATCTGTAACAAAAGTTAACTTAAAACTCATAACACAGGGGTTGATGGTTAAAAATTAATACATAGATAATCTTAAAGGAACCATGTGGTATGACACCATCTTGGGACATAAGCAATATATGGCTTGCCATCATTTTAGCTTCTGTCCCTCATCAGGATGGAGGCAGTCACATGGCTGGCAGCCTCTTTGCTAGGGTTGGAGAGGGAGTATATCAGGTGACTTCATTTATTTATTTATTATGTACACAGTGCTCTGCCTGCATGTATGCCTGCATGCTAGAAGAGGGCACCAGATCTCATTACCGATGGTTATGAGCCACCATGTGGTACTGGTAATTAAACTCAGGATGTCTGGAAGAACAGCTGAGCCATCTCTCCAATCCATCACTGCCATCTTGATTAAAGGTGACCATGTAGTATAAACAACCAAGGAGGCAACAACAGACCTATAAGATAGTTAAGATTAAGATGGATTTTTGTTGATAATTCTTATCCTGATAACAAAGTAATGAAAACAAAGTTTATGAAAGATGGGATTTAAAAACAATGTTTGTTTAATAAGGTATTGAAGTTGCACCTCAACATGTTCATATATAAGAACATACCTCATGTGGGTAACAAAACTTTGTAATGTAAGAGTGGTATTGGTTTTAAAGATATGAAGGGGACATGAACAGCAGCTGAGACTTGGTACTGTGTGGCAGCGCTGGAGCTCCTAAACAGAACACAGCAGAGGGACACCAGCAGTTTTGGAGATTCTGGTACTATGCAATGACCACCAGGAAAAAAAAAAAAGCTGCAATGAAATGAAGCAGACTGGGGCCTAGAAGACATTTAAGTTTATAAAATGTTTCATATTTTGATGTTTTATATTATGTTAAGTTTATAAATTGTCTTATTTTATGTGCACCAAACACTTTGTCTTTGCTAACTTTGTTAAGCTTTAGCTATTTTGATAAGCTAAGTCATACAAGAAACTGTGATATTCTGTGATGGTGTGCTATATAAAAGGACCAGGAAAGTAAATTTTCCAGTCTCCCCATGGACTATATTTATGATTTAAGTTTATTTTGATACTAAAAGAGTTTCAGTTCAGAAATTTTTTTATATGCTCAAACTTAATAGAGATAAAGCTGCAAATCCTAATCTTACATAAAACTACTAACTTATTGTAAACTGTTCAAGGTAATTAAGACATGCAAGTTAATGGCCAGTCAACTCATAAAGGATCAAATTCTTTAACGTTCTTAGAACTATGATTATAGTTATGCTAAGTTCACATGCAATTCATTTACAGTGACAAACTTTATTTAGCCTCCTGTACTTGTTTTCAAGCTAGTAACTTAAGCTAGTAACAAAAAAACAAAGTTTGTTTAAAATCAAGTATACTTAGTAGATTATGGTCCTCAAACTGTTCAGAGATCTGCTGAATATGGCTTTTAAAATGTTTGGAAAAAGCTTCCTATGGGAGACAGAAATGCCAGCTCCTAGAAGTGATCCTAAGGTTTCCAAATAAGACAGATAGGGCACAGACCTGGTTTGTAGTAAGGCTAGCCACTGGGAAAAACATCCCATGCTTTGCCTATCACCAGGAACCAGCTCAAACAGTGGAAAAAAGGAAATTAGAGAGATGATTGCTCCACTTTTGTTAGACAAGGTAGGCCAGTCTCCCAAGTTCCTCCATAACAGAAAATTATCTCAAATTTTCTGGACCTGACAGCCATAGGCTGATGCTGTCCTGGGACCTCTGCCCCCAACAAAGCCATAGAGTCCAAGGGAGTCTAGGGCAACCACCTAGGTAGTGGATAAGTCTCTGTCACTTTAATTGATATATAGGCCATTTGTATTATACTTCCTGCTATAATTCATCCTCAGATCTCTGATGGCATTGCCAGCTAGGCTAACTGTAGCTTTGGCAGCACCAGGCAACCAGTTTCTTCCCCAAGGCTGCAGGTAATTTGTCAGTTCATTTCCTATGAAAAACCAGAACTTACTTTTCCTAGAGCTACTAGGTTTTCTGCTGAGAAAGGCAGGCAGATTTGCCTTGCTAACAGACTTCATATTAAAAGATAAACAGGTGTCAGATGTAAGTTTTTACAAACTTGTTTTGCAATGAATGCTATCAGGAATCAACCACTTGTGTCTCATAGTAAATGACTGAATAAAAAAGATTTTACATTTATATAACTTTTGAGGGTCTGAAAGTGTTCTAAGCTGTGTAAATGTCTGAGATGTGAAAGTTTAAGTAATTTCTAAGGGTCTAAGAAAGTGTTTTAAGTTATATAAATGAAAGTCGTAAAGACATAAAGGAAGTGATTTAAGGTAATGAAAATGTTTCAGATTTCTTTCCTCTCTATGCTATAATATTAAGATTTCAAACATTCAAAGTTTTAACATTGATCAATGGAGTTCTGATAAGCTGGTAAAGCACTGACTATTATTATCAGTCACAAGCTCAAGATTTCAAATTTCCTTTGGTTGTCTTCTAAGCATGTACTTAAAGGTGCTTCTCATCAGGTTGAAAACATCTCTGTCCAATCTTTATATATCCAGCCATCTGGACAGAGAAAAGAATGTTCATACCTTTTAACCCAGAGCCATAGCAAAGCTATGACTCAAAGATGTGAGTCTGCCCAGCTGCTGCTTCTACTATGTGGATTTGAGTACAGATTACAAACACTGGTAATGCTGATATAGCTAAAACTTTTATCTTTTTTTGTAAACTAAAAACTTCATATAATCTTCAAGGAGTTGAGGGAGTCATAAGACTTGGATTCACATCAATCCAGGCCAAATGGACTCCAAATAAGTACAGCCTAAGTTTCCCTTCCTGCCTATTCCTGAAGGTGTGATCTCTTTCCTGGTCTTGGGATTCCCCATCTCCCTCCACTAACAGGACTATGGGTCTGAAAATTCCAAATGTAAGATTTTTCTTAAAGTTCCTAAACTTTAACTTCTGCACCTAGTTATATCTATTTCAGCAGATTTTCACTCAGGTGACAGATACCATCTGGGAATTAGCTGCGGACTACAAACTGCTCCAAATGGCTGTGAGCCTTGGACTTGCTGAGAGCTGATGTGATCCAGCTAGCTGATGTGATTGCTCCCTGTCTTTTCAGCTGGGTCAGCTAACCAGATTCTTCTGATGAGTGTCGCATTGCCTGGATCCCCTCCAGGCCTTTGATTAGCCTTCCAGCCTTCTTGCACCCTGACTACAAAGTCTTAATTTCAGCAGGAAGTAGTTATAGAAGAGAATGCACCCTCTATAATAGGCTGGAATGTTAAGTCTGGCATAGGGGACAAAATGGCGCCCTAGATTGCCTATTGGCATACAAGGGAAGGTACCTGTTAAAACCAAACAGACAAAGATCTATCAACAAGTAGATTCATTAGCTGAAGTAGTTCTACAATATGATAAGGCCCTTGATCTGCTCTGTGTAGAACAAGAAGGTTATTGTATGGCTTTAAGAGAAAATTGTTTCTATATAAAAACCACTCAGGAGTCATTAGAGATAGTTTGGCTCTATTAAAAAAAAAACATTGCAGAACAAAGGGGATGCTAGGTGAAATTAAATGATTAGTTTCCATTTTCATAGTAACTCTGATATAAGCCACCACAGGGCCTTTGGCCTTTCTGTTTCTGCTGTTTACTATTGGCCCCTGCATCATTAATGCTTTAACTATATACATTAACTCCCATCTGGTGCCATTAAGCTGATGATTATTAGATCCCAACCAATATAAACAGGTATCCACCACAAAGTCAAGGATTTGATTCAGAATACAACTCAAGGAGGAAATGTGATGGCTAAAAAATGTTTTAAGTTTAAACTAATGTGCTTAAAAGAGCTATAAAAACAGTCAGACATGGTGGCATATGCCTTTAATCACAATACTTGGGAGTCAGAGGTAGGCAGATCTCTGTGAGTTCCAGGACAGCCAGGACTGTTACACAGAGAAACACTGTCCAGAGAAACTGAGAGAGAGAGAGAGAGAGAGAGAGAGATTGAGAGAGAGGCATATATAAAGGAACCGGTGGAGTGTGAGGGGCATGGTGAGGGAATAAAAGATATGGAAGGGGAAACAGCTATGCTTTTTGTACAAAATACACATGTAAAACATTCAAAAATTCAAAAATATATTTTTTACTTCTTATTTAAATTGGCTATTGCTCAATTTATTAAACTGTTGATTTGATTTTCTTTTTGTGTTTTAATTTTAAGACAAGGTCTCACTGTGAAACCCTAGCTGAACTGGAACCCACTCTGTGTCTTGGAACCTGAAAGCTTCTGCCTCAACTCCTAAGTGCTAGGATTACAGGCATGTACCACCATGCCCAGCAAATACATAGGGTCTTTTAAAATTGCATTTTATTCTTTCTCAAGTCTGGTTGAGATTTTTCCTGTTGTTCAAGCAAGTACCATGTGAGGAATGGCAAGCGAGCAGTCCAGAATACAATCAGCATCCAGTCGCTTGCAGTTTTTGAAGTCTATGATTTTTTTTGGTCAGGTATTCTCCCAGGTGCTAGAAAAATACACACACCGTTGACAGGTCCAACTCCCTATCTCTATGGGAAACACGATAATATAAAATATTTATGCAAATGAGTCTCTTCCTGTGAGAATAAAACAGAAGAGACTGATCCACAGGTATATAGCCAGCCAAAGAAAAATAATTTAACACACAGAGCTAGCGCATACCTTCTGTTTCCAGAGTATCTGATCAATGGGGCACTAGAGGAGGCTCAGGAAGCAGATGTAGTGTTTTCATTTTTTTTTTAAAGAGGAGAAAAAATTTCTGACTTGCTTTGGTTCTCAATACTTACATTTTCTTTCTCTTGAAATGCATAGTGATTCAGAGTCAAGATTTAGAGTCTGTTTTATTTTAAAAGTAAATAGTAAGGGACCTTGGATACATGGATGCTTAAAGTACAAAAGAGAACATAAAATGTCGAAACCTAAAATCATTATCTTAAGCCAGTGGTTCTCAACCTTCCTATTGTTGCAACCCTTTAATACAGTTCTTCATGTTGTGGTGATACCAGCCATAAAATTATTTTGTTGCCATTTAATAACTGTAATTTTGCTACTATTATGAATCAGAATGTAAATATCTACGTTTTCTCATGGTCTCAAGTTATCCCTGTGAAAGGGTTCTTCAATTTCCTAAGGGGTCATGACCCATAGGTTGAGAATTGCTGTCTTCAGCAGAAAGAAGGTCTCCTTATCAATTTATCAAGACATGTAAGAGCCAGACAGGGTGCCACATGCTTGGGTTGGAGAGTGTCCTTTCCAGGTGCCTCAGTTAGTCTAAACCTCTTCTGGGTAGCTAAGCTGATTTCTGCTTCTTCCAGGCAGCAGCAGGTCTGGTCTCAGACTTTGCAGCTCAGCTGAGTTGAGTCTTCTTGGCAGCTCTGCTCTTCTGAGAACCTTCTTTGCAGCTTAGCTCTGCTTACTCTGACAGGGAGGGTTCTAGTGAATCTGGTCAGTTTCAGGGACTTCCTGAAGCTACTGTTAGTTGTTTACCTTTCTGTTTAGAGAGTTTACCTGCGATCCTGACACCCAGCCTTCCCACCTCAACCTGATCTAGAAATGCTCTTACAGACACACCCAGAGGTGTGACTTCTAGGTGACTCTAGGTCATGTCAAGTTGACACTCAGTAGTAACCATCACACCTGGAACTGGAGAATGGGGGAAAATCTAAAGATTCAGCAAAGCATGTTTCCCTAGAAATCTGGTATTTCAGGAGACATTAAGCAGGTTAAGGGAGGCATGGAGAGGGAAGATGACACCAAGCAAAAGAAAAAAAAAATCTCTGTACAGCTTTTTCCTGGGGAAAAGGTGGCAGTTTGGAAGGAGATATGAAGGAAGACAGATGGAGCTGGCATGCAGAGAGCCAGGGAGATGTGAACAGCCCAGTGGGGCAGGCAGAGGCTCCCCAAAGGGCTCACAAGCCACAGAGAGAATTTTGGTGTTTATCACAAGAGCAATGAAATGCAATAAAGAATTCAAAGCAGAGGATCAGATACAGTCACATATTTGTTTCAGTAAGATCTTTGAGACAGATCAATTCAAGGGATATAGAGTGGAAATACAAAAGTCAAGACACTGCTGCAAAGGGCTGTATATTTATTTGCTCAGTGATTTTTTTGAGACAGGGTCTCTCATATTCCAGATTGGCCTTGCTTGAACTTACTATGTATCCAAGGATGACCTTGAACTCCTAATCTTCTGCCTCTACCTCCTGAATGTGCACATGAAGGGATTACAGGTGTGCATCATCATACATGGTCAATCACATGACAAGCTGCACCACATGTGAGAGAAGTTTGTTTTGTTAATATCCCTGGGAACTCAAGATGTACTTTGACCTTTCGACACTGGCTTGAATTTTGCCATATCAGCATGGATATCCCATCTATCCTACAGGCAGGAACTTGTTTAGATTCCAAATATAACCCATAAGAAACATTTGCACGTAAATCTCCTTTGCCTGTTACAATGTGAGATCAAAGACATGAGGGAGTGGGTCTTATAGAGGGTATCCAGATAACTAGATAATAAAAAGTTGAAAGGTTGTATAAAAAGATCATTAAATATAATAAATACTTATGGGACCCATGAGAGAAAAGAAAAGAATATGAAGAACCATGAGTAAAAATAGAGACTTATCTGAAGTACTTCCTGTGGGGGAGGGGAAGTAGTTTTCAGGAAGGAGTCTGGACTTTAGCAATCAAATATCTCTTTTTCTTTTCTTTATTTTGCTTTGTTTTTCTGTTTACTCTTGGCTGTCCTAGAATTCTGTAGACCGTAATGGGTCTTGAACTCAGAGATCTGCCTGTCTGTGCCTCCCAAGTGCTGGGATTAAAGGCATGCATCACCACCTGGCAGCAACAGACTCTCTCAACCTGTCTCTCTGTCTCTGTCTTTTTTATATTTAAGCAATAGTTCAAACATTGGAAATGCAGCTCAACATTAGAGCACTTATCTAGCATATGCAAGACCCAAGGTTCAAATCTCAGCACCACAAGATAAACAACCAGCCTAAGGACGATGCAGTGTAAGACAGTTGTGGGGTTGTCCTTAGTGCCCCTGCACTGTTGCTGTACACATCTGAGGTGCTGGCCTAGCCATGTTTATGGAGGTTACCAGCTAGTAGAAGGGGAAACGTGGAAGTGAAAGACAAACATGTTCCCTTTTAGAGCAAAGCCAAGTTGAAAATGGTTCTGCTTAACATATGTATTTAGTTATAATGTACCATTACCAGAGGCATGGAAACAAACCAGAGACAGATAGCATTCTCAACCACTGTGGAGTTTAAAGAAAGTGGCCCCCAAAGGGAGTGGCACTATCAGAAGGTGTGACCTTACTGGAGGAAGCATGTCACTGTAGGGGTGGGTGAACCTCTGAAACTGTAAGAGAATCCCCTCAATTGAATGTTTCCCTTATAAGAGTTGCTGTCACCATGGTGTCTTTTCACAGCAATAAAAACCCTAACAAAGACAACCACTGAACTGTGGGTAAAATGAGACCACTTTGTAGATGCAACTGTCTTGTTAAATAAGAAACACAGAGCCAATGCAGAGATGAAAGCCCAAGAGGTCAGAGCTAAGAGCTAAAAACCTTACCCTTCACTGCTGCTGCTGTCCTCCTCAGCAAGAGACTTCCTGTCTGTTTGTCCTTTTTATTGACTTTCTCTTCTGCCTTCTCATTGGTTGTAAACCCAACCACATGACCTCCTCGTCACTGCCTGTCTGTACAGACCTCCAGGTCTTCTATGGTTAGTATTGAGATTAAAGGCATGTGTCTCCATGCTGGATGTATCCTTGAACACACAGAGATCTGACTATCTCTGCCTCCCAAGTGCTGGAATTAAAGGCGTGTGCCACCACTGCCCAGCTTCTGCTATGGCTTGCTATTAGCTCTGACCCCAGGCAACTTTATTTATTAACATGCAAATACAATCACATTTCAGTACAAATAAAATAACACCATATTAATAAAATATCACCATACCATATATATATAGCCTACTATCTATTGAGGAAAAGATATTAAACAAGTTATTACACAACATATTTAGTTACAGTTTGAGTATAACTGAGTAACTCATAGTTACACGATGAATACAAACGTAAGTGGAGGTAGGAATGCTGTTAGGGGCAATGACAAAGGAGTCAAAGCAGGTGTTGGGGATCCAGTGCACCAGTTTTCTGAGGAGAGAGCATCAGGACAAAGATAAGAAAAGATAAAAAGTACCTGGGAAAGAACATTCTTAGCCAAAGAAGGACATGGGACATTCTAGACAATCAGAGATAGTGGTCCAGAGAACCAAAGAGAAGTGGGAGAAGAATGGTCCACTGTGGTTGCTAAAGTGTATGCTGAGAAAAGAGAGCAATTGGGGAGAGTGTCAGGAGTTCTCCAAGTGTTCAGCCAGATCAGGCAAAAGAGGTATGTGCTGAGAAGAGACCAGGAGTAGACAAAAAGCAGTGAACCATGGATGGGAAGCTCTGAGTGGATTAGAAGGATGTATTTTTTTAGTGTCCTTGTTATCTGAAAGTGTTTTTTTTTCTACCCTCAAAAACAAATTTTAATTTGGTTAAAAAAATTATATATTGCAGATGACTCCTCTCCCAAGTATACTGAAGACATTTGTTAATTCTTTTTTAAAAATAATGTCTATATCCTCTGAGAATGCAGCTGCTTCCTGAGACACAGACTGCCAGCTCCGATTGGACCAAGAGGTGAGTCTTTGTTCTCCTAGTTGATCACCCCAGCCTTTGGGCTTTAGGCCCAGGGGCACAAACAGTGTCCCTATACCCACACCCATTGCAGCCCCATTTGCAGGCCAACAGGCAGAACTCCTGCAGGCAGGCCTGACCAACCCCCGCAATGGCCCCTGTAACCTACAAGCTCTACTCCACCCCCTAAACCCACCCATCCTCTAAGACCACAGCTGCTCCCTGAGACATAGACTCTGCCAGCTCTGATTGAACCAAGAGTTCTGATTGGACCAAGAGGGGCTCCCTGAAACAAAGACACCATTTTCACTGATTGGAGGAAGAGATGGGTAGATGCCAGTGCAAGAATACATTCAACAACATAAAGAGCAATATGGCACCACCAGAACCTAGTGGTTCTATATCAGCAAGACCTGAACATCCCAACCAAAAGAAGCAGAAGAAAACAACCTTAAAAATGACTTTGAGAAGATGATATAGACCTTTAAAGAGGAAATGAAAAATTCCCTTGAGGAAAAGACAAACAAAAAAATTGAAAGAAATCAATAATCCCTTAAAGAAAGTCAAGAAACCAAGAAAAAGCAAGTAAACAGGTGAAGGAAACAGTTCAAGACCTGAAAATTGAAATAGAAACAGTGAAATTGACAAAAACAAGAATGAGGGAATGATGGAAATAGGAAATCTGAGTAAATGAGTGGGAACTACAGATGCAAGCATAACCAACAGAATACAAGAGATGGAAGACAGAATCTTTAGCATGGAGGATACAATAAAGGAAATAGATCCATTAATCAAAGAAAACACTAAATCCAAAAAAGTCATAACACAAAACATCCAGGAAATCTGGAATACTATGAAAAGACCAAACCTAAAAATAATAGGGATAGAAGAAGGAGAATACCAACTCAAAGGTACAGAAAATATATTCAACAACATCATAGAAGAAAACTTTCCAACCATAAAGAAGGAAATGAAGATAAAAGAAGGTTACAGAACACCAAATAGACTGGACCCAAAAAAGAATTCCCCTTACCACATAATAATCAAACCACTAAACATACAGAATAAAGAAAAAATATTAAGAACTGCAAAGGAAAAAGACCAAGTAACATATAAAGGCAGACCCATAAGAATAACAACTGACTCCTCAATGGAGACTCTGAAAGCCAGAAGGTCCTGGACAGATGTTATGCAGACACTAAGAGACCATGGATGTCAGCCCAGACTATTATACCCAGCAAAACTCTCAATTGCCATAGATGGAGTAAACAAAATATTCCATGAAAAAAACAGATTTAAATAATACCTATCCACAAATTCAGCCCTACAGAAAGCACTAGAAGGAAAAATCCAACCCAAGGAAGCTAGATGCATCCATGAAAACACAGGCAATAGATAATCCCACATCAACATATCCCAAAGAAGTGAAACATATAAAACTACCACCAAAAAATAACAGGAATTAACAATCACTAGTCATTAATATCCCTTAATATCAATGGACTCAATTCGCCTATGAAAAGACACAGGCTGACAGATTGGATATGAAAACAGGTTACATCCTTCTGCTGCATACAAGAAATGCACTTCAACTTCAAAGACAGACACTTTCTCAGAGTAAAGGGCTGGGAAAAGTCTTTCCAGTCAAATGGACTTAAGAAGCAAGCTAGTGTAGCTATCCTAATATCTAACAAAATAGACTTCAAACTCAAATTGATCAAAGGAGATCAGGAAGGACATTACATATTCATCACAGGAAAAAGCCATCAAGATATAAGTCTCAATTCTGAACATTTATGCTCCCAATACAAGGGTACCCATATATATATAAAAGAAACATTACTACAGCTTAAATCACACATCAAACCCCACACACAAATAATGGGAGACTTCAACTACCCACTCTCACCAATGGACAGGTCTGCCAGACAGAAACTTCACAGAGAAATAAGGGAACTAACAGATGTTATGACACAAATGGACTTAATAGACATCCACAGAACATTCTACCCAAACACAAGAGAATACACCTTCTTCTCAGCATCCCATGGAACCTTCTTTAAAACTGACCACATACTCGATCACAAAGCAAATCTCAACAGATACAAAATAAATTGGAGTAACCTCCTGTATTTTATCAGACTACTGTGCCTTAAAGTTAGAAATCAACAACACAAATTACAGAAAGCATACAATCTCATGGAAACTGAATAATGTTCAACTGAATCACCACTGGGTCAAGGAAGAAATAAAGAAAGAATTAAAGACTTCTTAGAATTCAATGAAAATGAACGTACACCATACCCAAACTCATGTGATACTATGAAAGCAGTACTAAGAGGAAAGTTCATAGCTCTAAATGCCCACATAAAGAAGTTGGAGAAATCTCACACTAGTGACTTAACAGCACACCTGAAAGCTCTAGAAGAAAAAGAAGAAAACTCACCCAGGAGGAGTAGACACTAGGAAATAATCAAATTGAGGACTGAAATCAATAAAGTAGAAACAAAGAGAACAGTACAAAGAATCAATGAAACAAAGAGTCGGTTCTTTGACAAAATCAACAAGATAGACAAGCCCTTATCCAAACTAACTAAAAGGCAGCGAGAAAATATCCAAATTCACAAAATCAGAAAAGAAAAGGGAGACATAATAACTGACAATGAGGAAATCCAGCAAATCATCAGGTTATACTTCAAAAACCTGTACTCCACAAAACTGGAAAATCTAAAAGAAATGGACAATTTTCTGGATAGGTACCATATACCCAAATTAAACCAAGACCAGATAAACAATTTAAATTGACCTATAACTCCTATGGAAATAGAAGCAGTCATTAAAAATCTTCCAACCAAAAAAAATAAAAATAAAAAAAGCCCAGGGCAGATGGTTTCAGTGCAGAATTCTACCAGAATTTCAAAGAAGAGCTAATATCAATACTCCTCAAATTGTTCCACACAATAGGAACAAGAGGAACATTACCAAACTCTTTCTATGGGGCTACTGTTACCCTGATACCCAAACCACACAAAGACACAAAAAGAAAGAACTATAGACTAATCTCCCTCATGAACATTGATGCAAAAATACTCAATATAGTACTAGCAAACAGAATCGAAGAAAACGTAAAAAAAAATCATCCACCATGATCAACTAGGCTTCATCTCAGATCCAGGGATGGTTCAACATATGAAAATCTGTCAATGTAATCCACCATATAAAAACAAACTGAAAGAAAAAAAAAACACATTATCATCTCTTTAGATGCTGAAAAGGCATTTGACAAAATCCAGCAGCCCTTCATAATAAAGGTCCTGGAAAGATCAAGAATACAAGGAACATACCTAAACATAATAAAGGCAATTTACAGGAAGCCAACAGCCAACATCAAATTAATGGAGAGAAACTCAAAGTGATTCCACTAAAATCAGGAGCAAGACAAGGCTGTCCACTCTCCCCATATCTATTTAATATAGTACTTGAAGTTCCAGCTAGAGCAACAAGACAGCAAAAGAAGATCAAGGGGATACAAATTGGAAAGGAAGAAGTCAAACTTTCACTATTTGCAGATGATATGATAGTATACATATGTGACCCCAAAAATTCTACCAGGGAACTGTTACAACTGATAAACACTTTCAGTAATGTGACAGGATACAAGATTAAGATTAACTAAAAAAAAAAAAAATCAGTAGCCCTCCTATATATAAATGATAAATGGCCTGAGAAAGAAATTAGAGAAACATCGTCCTTTACAATAGCCCCAAATAATATAAAATACCTTGGGGTAACTCTAAACAAACAAGTGAAAGACCTGTATGACAAGAAATTTAAGTCCTTGAAGAAAGAATTTGAAGAAGATATCAGAAAATGGAAAGACCTCCCATGCTCATGAATAGGTAGTATGAACATAATAAAAGTAGCAATCTTACCAAAAGCAATCTACAGATTCAATGTAATCCCCATCAAAATCCCAACACAATTCTTCACAGACCTTGAAAGAACAATATTCAACTTCATATGGAAAAACAGAAAACCTAGGACATCTAAAATAATCTTTTACAATAAAGCAATTTCTGGAAGCATCACCATCCCCAACTTCAAGCTCCACTACAGAGCTATAGTAATAAAAACAGCTTGGTAATGGCATAAAAACTGACATGTGGACCAATGGAATTGAATTGAAGATCCTGACATTAATCCACACACCCATGAACGTTTGATTTTTGACAAAGAAGCCAAAACTTTAAAATGGAAAAAAGAAAGCATCTTCAACAAATAATGCTGGCACAACTGATAGTCAACATGGAGAAGATTGCAAATAGACCCATATCTACCACCATGCACAAAACTCAAGTCCAAGTAGATCAAAGACCTCAACATAAATCCAGCTACCCTGAACCTGATAGAGGAGAAAGGGGGAAGTAGCCTAGAAAGCACTGACACAGGAGATCACTTCCTAAATATAATACCAGTAACACAGACACTGAGAGCAACAATTAATAAATGGAACCTCCTAAAACTAAGAAGCTTCTGTAAGGCAAAGGACATAGTAAATAAGACAAAATGACAGCCTACAGAATGAGAAAAGATCTTCATCAGCCCCACATCTGAGAGAGGGCTGATCTCCAAAATATATAAAGCACTCAAGAAACTAGACAGCAAAATACCAAACAATCCAATTAAAAAATGGGCTACAGAGCTGAATAGATTATTCTCAACAGAAGAATCTCAAATGGCTGAAAAACATTTAAGGAATTGCTCAACATCCTTAGTCATCAGGGAAATACAAATCAAAATGACTCTGAGATACCATCTTACACCTGTCAGAATGCTAAGTTCAGAAACACTGATGACAGCTTATGTTGGAGAGGATGTGGATCAAAGGGAACACTTCTCCACTGTTGGTGGGAGTGCAAACTTGTACAGCCACTTTGGAAATCAGTATGGTGGTTTCTCAGAAAATTGGGAATCAATCTACCTCAAGACCCAATGATGCAACTCTTGGGCATATACCCAAGGAATGCTCAAGCATACCACAAGGATACTTGATCAACTATGTTCATAGCAGCATTATCTGTAATAGCCAGAATCTGGAAGCAACCTAGCTGGCTCTCAACCAAAGAATGAATAAAGAAAATGTGGTACATACACACAATGGAGTATTACTCAGCTGTAAAAAACAATGACATCATGAAATTTGCAAGCAAATGGATGGAACTAGAAAATATCTTGAGTGAGGTAACCCAGACTCAGAAAGGCAAACATAGTATGTACTCAATCATATGTGGATACTAGATGTAAATCAAAGGATAATCAAACTACAACCCACAATTCCAGAGAAGCTAGGAAACAAGGAGGACCTTAAGAGGGACACATGGATCGCCTTGGGAAGGGGAAACAGAGGATATCTCCGTGAGTAAACTGGGGATGAGAGGGACAATAGAGGGGAGGAGATAGGAATGAGAACATGAGGGAACAAGATGGTCGAGCTGGGGGAGGGATGGAGTGGGAGAGCAATGAAAGAGATATCTTGATAGTGGGAGACATTATGGGGTAAGGGAGAAACCTGGTGCTAGGGAAATTTCCAGGAACCCACAAGGTTGACTCTAGATACTCTAGATTAGACTATTAGTGGAGAAGGCCTGAACTGGTCTACCTCAGTAATCAAATTGGTGAATACCCTAACTGTCATCATAGAGCCTTCATGCTGTAACTGATGGAAGCAGATGCTGAAATCCACAACCAAGCACCAGACTGAGCTCTGGGAGTTCTGTATAATAGAGGGAAGAGGGATTGTATGAGCAAGAGGGATCAAGATCATGATGGAGCAATCTACAGAGATAACTAAGCTCAAAGGAACTCATGAACTTCAGACCAACAGCTGTGGAACCTGCATAGGTCCGAACTAGACCCCCTGCATATGGGAGAGAGCTGTGTAGCTTGTTCTGCTTAAGGGGCCCCTGGCAGTGTGATCAAGATCTACCCCTGGTGCATGAGCTGACTTTCTGGATCCCATTACCTATGGTGGGACACTTTGCTCATCCCTGATGAAGTGGGGAGGGGCTTGGTCTTGCCTCAACTGAATGTACCAGGCTTAGCTACCCTCCATGGGAGAATTTGCCCTGTTGGAGGAGAGAAGAAGAAGTGGGGTGGGTTGCGGGGGAAGGCAGGTTTTGAGGGAGCAGAAGGAGGGATGAGAGGGGGGTCTGTGGTTGGTACATGAAATGAATAAAAAAATTATAAAATAAGTAGGTTCAATAATCTACCTTTCTATTCAATCATTCCTATATCCACACGCTCCTTTTTTTTTTTCAAGATAAGAGAGAAAGAAAGATAGAGGAAAGAAAAAGAAAGAAATCCCTTAATCTAACCTCCTTTGTTTAGTTTCCTCCCTGACCATGACTAATAACAATTTGCAACTAACACTCCTAAACAGTGACAAACATCCATAACCCATCAAATGACCAAAAACAACCCACTCCACTTCTCAGGAATGTGGGTATCATGTTCTTAACATTACTTCCCATATCTGGAGGCTACAGCATCTTAGGGGACCCTGAGAAATTTGGGATAATGGTCAAGTCCTGGGACAGCTAGCTGTATCATTTGTTATCCAGTCTCTGTGTGATGGGAAAATTCAGGGTTTATCTGAAATCCTGGCTGGAGTAGCTTATGACACTGACGACCTTAGTTAACAGCTTTGAACTTGTCCTGAGCAGTTTGAATTCTGAAACTGAACTTTGTATTGTATTTGTCCAGGTGGATTTTTCATTGCAGGGCCCCATCATCTTCTTGGTGACTTCAAATGTCACTATCAGGAATCATCACAGTTCACTGCCGAAAACTGAAACATTTTAAATGTCATATGCAGCAGATCACTAGAAGGCTAAAGGACCACAATTTGTCAAATACATCCAGGGTACACAAACTTGGTAGTAGTTACCTAATTCAGACTCAACCCCAAAATCACATACAGAAAGTCCGATGAAGTTTTTTTCTGGAATTAGTAAGTACTCTATATGACCATTAATGTCATGACAGAAAGTTTATATATAGATGTATAATTACCTTATAAATTTTGAGATAATATTTACACCTTAAGAAAAGTTTTAAAGAATCAAATGGAAACCAAAGAATTATGAAATTAGTGACAATAGAATAGTCCCTTAATTTTGGTTTTCTTCTGTCCTGTACCAGGTGGCTCTTTTGCCATGAGACAGAGATTTTGGATTTTTCTTTAACAAGCATACTTGGGTTCAGAGAAGGAGAGAGCCACACTTCAACTCCAAACCCAGCTTTAATTTTGATTGAATTGAGACCAAACAAAAAAAAAAGGACCATTTGCTCTTTAAGTTAGTACAGAGCAGCAAAAACAAGCATTTGGTAAGATTTATGAAATTCTACCCAGTTGGAAGTGGGCTATACCATTAGGCCAAATTTCTCTTTTTCTTGGGACATTTTCTCTGAATGATTCATCCTTCTTCTTTGATTGTCTCATTTGTCCAGTGCTCTTTAGATTCCTTATTCTTTTATTCTCCTGGAAAGACAAAAACAAAACCTTGCCCCAACTCTAACTTTTGGGAGTTCCTTTTTTGGCAGATTATATCTTTGTTAACATAAAATGTTCTTTGGTAACAGAAAAGGTATTGTATATTGATAATAAATATTTTTTCATACTTGATCAAATTAAAGGTATTTGTTAGTTTTAAATGTTAGTTTGGATTGTATGACCAACAACTAAACCTCTCCTAATCAAGAGGTCTCTACTGTTAGAATCTAATCTTTATCCATCTTGAGGGTCGCCATAGCTTTTCTTCCCCTGTGGAAACAAAAGCAAAACCTCTTTCCCAACATAACACATATCCTGGTTTCAATTCTGAGGTCAACACATCTTTTAAGTATACAGGTTTATTTAATTCAGCAGTTTTTTTCTGCTATCCAATGTTTCTCTGCAGCTGGTGTTCCTTTCTCATTAGCATTTAAAAATTTAAAGTTAGTAAAGCACTGTGTAATCTATCTCTGGGGGGGGGTCCTTATTACCTCTTTCTGTTTATTGAGCATATCTCTTAAAGTGTGATTAAATCTTTTTATAACTGCTTATCATGAAGGATTGTGTGACATACCTAGACTATGCTTTATATTGTAATATGCAATAAAAACTGTTTCATTTAAAAAACTATGTCTATTATTTTAGTCACATTTATTCACTTTATGAGTGTGTGTGCACACATACATACATTCATGCATGTGTGTGAATGAATGTTTACATCTGTGCCACAACATCCATGTAGAGGTTAGAGGACAACTTGTGGAAATAACTTTCTCCTTCTACCATGTGGGCCCAAGAGTTGAATTCAGATTGTCTGGCATGGTGACAGGTGACTTACTCACTGAGCGATCTCAACAAAGTTTGTTAGTTATTTTCTAAAAATCAATGCCATCAGTGTGAACCTATAATCCAGTCAGTTATCATTCTTTTGAAGACTGTTTCATGCCTGCAAGTTTTTGACATTTTCTTTCTTCTTTTCCTGAGACTGTTGAACTTCACCAGCTTTGTTGATTTAAAAATTCCATTTTCATTTGTCCTGCTCTGCCTATATCCAGCCACACTTGTACTATGAAGCTTTCTGACTTTCTTCAGACCTTCAACTTTGTATTTTTATTCTTAAAAATAATTCCCCATGGCCGGGCGGCGGTGGTGGTGGTGGTGGTGGCGTACACCTTTAATCCCAGCACTCGGGAGGCAGAGGCAGGTGGATCTCTGTGAGTTCGAGGTCAGCCTAGGTTACAGAGTGAGTTCCAGGAAAGGCGCAAAGCTCTACAGAGAAACCGTGTCTCAAAAAACCAAAAAAAAAAAAAAAAAAAAGAATCAAGCTTGTTCTCTGATAACTTCGAACATGGAGATAATGCATTCTGATTACTCTTACCCCATTCTTTCTTATCACCCTCCTATCAGGTATAATATGCATGCAATAAAAGAGTCATATTTTCAGGATTGAACATGCCACCCAAAGTTCCTCTGGTCAGTGTAAGGATATGAGAGGTGACAGACCTTTAAGAAGTGAGGGCTTCCTTGGAAGGAAGGGCTTCTTATGACCCCTGAGACTTGCCAGTTATTGTAAAAATTTCTTTTTAATTTAGGATTTTAAAGATTTATTTAATTATGTGCCTATGTGTGACTGTATGAGGTTATGTGCACATAAGTGCAGTTCCTGCAGAAGGCATAAAAGGGTGTTGGAGTTACAGCTGATTGTGAACTGCCCAGCGTGAGTGCTAGGGGACAAACATAGGTCCTCTGAAAGAGTAGCAAGTGTTCTTAACCTTGTAACCAATTCCTCCAGTCCATAAGGTTATTTCAAGTGTCAGTTACTTTAAGAGTAAGACTGACCCTGCACAATCCCTGGTTTCTCCTTCTGCATGAGATTCTCCTTTGCTTTTGTTTTGTTTACTTATGGGTGGTATAGGTGGTCTAAACCTCACTATCCAGTCAAGACTGACTCGAACTCCTGCTGCTCCTGCCTCCACTTCCAAGTGCTGCCTTGACTGGTTTATGTGGTGCTGGAGATCTGACCAGTACTTTGGGTATGCTAAGCAAGCAATCTACAAGCCACATCCCTAGAGCTTGCACAGTGCTATTTGGACTTTCAGTATCAAAACTGTGAGTTAAATAAAATAAACCTCATTTTTAAAGGAAGATATCTGATGGGAGCCATAAGCCTAAGTGACCCTTGACACACATGCCGCCATATTGGGCTTCTTTCTTCTTTTCCTAGATCTAGGCCTTGCTTAAGTCTCCATAGCACCAGAACCTCTTCTCATAAATACCAGAACCTCTTCTCAGAAATCAGGTGACCATGCTGCAGTTAGGCAGTTAGGCAAGAATAGATAATCCTCATAACAACATTTCCTGTTGGCTGAACAGCCCAGGATTAAAGTCCCCTCCCTGCTTGCACTCCCTTTCCCCCCGCCTATATATGCCTTAAGAGGAAAATAAAATTTTGGAGCTTGATCAGACATCCTGTCTTGCTTTCATTCTTTGTGTCTCTTGTCCCTCTCATTCGCCGGCCCTCCCTTCAGGTCCCCATTGAAGACCCTGCTGGCTGGGACAGGTGTCCCGCATTGAGTATTTTTCTTTGTTCTCTTCTTTTTTGAGACATGGTCTCATCTAGCCCAGGCTAGCTTTTCATTCAATATGTAGTTGAGTTTGGATCCTTCTGCCTTTATCTCCCAAGTGCTAATATGTCAAGTATGTATCACCAAACCTGGTCCCCCAACCTATTTTTAATCCATCTACTTGATGTATTGAAATATTTTCATAATGTGATTATTGATAAAATAGTTTTTATGGAAAGAATGCAAACTTCTTGTTTTTGATTTAATACCATTAATTTGTATTTTATTATATATCATTCTTTTGAGACAGATTCTCTTGTGCCTCAGGCTGACCTAGAACTTGGTGTGAAGCTAAAGGAGGGTGACCATAGTTCTCATGCTCCCACATCCTGAGTATGGACATTATAGCCATGGTTCAGCATGCCTGGATTATTCAATGCTGAGGATCAAGCCTGGGGCTCAGTGCATGCTAGGCAAGTACTCTACCAACTGACATTCTCAACCTCTACATCATTAACTTTTAGTTACTTTTTTTCCTGTCTTCTTATGAATTGAGGAGCTTGTTTTGAGTTTTCTACTTACCCCATTTTGGCTTTTGTCTTTCTTTGTTTCATTTTTATAAGATTTACTTTAGAGCTCCCACACACATCTTTAATGTCTATCTCTAAACAACATTACCATCTTCCTTGAGCTGTAATGATTTCACAATTTGTGAACATGGCTGAATTGTTTCCAGAATCTTCTTCTCTTTGTTTCTGACTGTGGTGGACCATAATGTGGGAGGCCAGCTCCCACATTTTCAAGGGTTCTTATGAGTAGGAGAAAGGGATAAGAAAATATTAGATAGAAAGATAGTGAAGAGGAGAAAGACAGAAACACAGGATAGCTTCCAGAGGACTTGGGTCAATACCCAATGGCTTTTTCCATTTATTCAAAAGGGCTTTTTATAGCAATGCCAAGGGGCAGGTCAAAAGACCTCCCCCCTGCTAGATCAAAGCACACCACACAGCCAAGTGTACATCCTTCCAACACCTGGTAACCACACCCATGGTCAAATCATTCTCTTATGCAGCCCTCCTAGGTACAGCCAACTCAGATTCTTGGACCCTGAGTTAGTTCACACTAGGAAACCTCTGTGGGTCTACACCATAAGAAATGCTTGGAGTAAGATTTTGAAGGCAGAAGTTAACCCTTGGTAGTGACACAAGCCTGCTTTCCTGGAGCTCAGGAGGCAGAGGCAGGAAGATCCAGAGTTCAAGGTCATCCTTGTATACATGCCAAGTTCCAGGACAACAAGGCTTCTTGAAACCCTATCTGCCCCATATCCCAAAAGCAATGAAGTTAAGCAGCAGACACATTGCTTTCATTTTACTTCATAAAGTTGTATGTAGACAGCAGGAGTAGTGGTAGCTCATGTGTGCTGTCAAACATGCCCAGATCCACTCCCACTCCCCATCTGGCTGCAGCTGCTCTGACTCCTGCTTCCCTATGTGTATAACTCTCTAACAAGGGTGCCAGCTTTTCTCATGGAGTACCCTTCTTTAATTTTGGAGGCATGAGGAGATGAAGCAATGTCTAGTTCATCCAGATTAAACTGCCCAGTTGCTATTACAACGTGGTCCCTTCTGGTATATTTTTCTCCAACTGCCTCCAGATAAATTACATATTTCATTGCAAGACATCAAAACAGAAACCTTACCAGGCTTATTAGCTAGCTGCCCATATTAACAAATTAATTCCCTATAATAAATCCTAGAGTTAGAAATCTATGTCAGTTATTTACTGCTGGATAACAAATTATGCCAACATGTTGTGCCCACAGACAATTACAGACACTAAAACTAGGAGTGATGGCTTAAGCCTCTAATCCCAGCTCTTAGGAGGTAGAGGTCAGAAGATAAGACATTCAAGGTCAGCTTGCCCTACATAGCAATGTTGAGGCTAGCCTGTAGACCACGGTGTCTACATGGCACCATTACCACTGCCACCATCAATAACAACAAAAAGGAAGATAGAAGAATGGATATGGAAAAAATAATCCCTCTTGTCTTCTATGGGCCAGAAAATAACCAGTGGCTTCACTGAGCATTTGCCTTAGGGCTTACTGTGAGGTTGCTATCTAGATGTTTTCTGTGGTCACTAAAGGAAAGACTATGAAGGTGCCTCACTCACAGAGCTGGGAGGATGGAATCTGTCACTGGGAGAGGCTGAACTCTTCCCCACAGGGTTCACTCTGCATAGTTGCTGAATATCTTCATAATATAGAGAAGACAACTTTCCTGGGGAGCACCCACATGTAGTATACACATATACTCACAGGCAAAACACTCATACACATAAAATTCAAAATAAATAAAAATCAATTATCAGGTTAGTTTTCTCCTTCCACCAGGTGGGTCCTGTGTATGGAACTTACATCACTGGGCTTGACTGCAAGTACATTTTCCTACTGAGATATTTTGTCAGCCTCCTTCTTAATTTTTTATAATTAATTATACATTTCAGAATCATTTGTCAATTTTGGGGCCCAAAAGCCTGCTGGTATTTGATGAGAATTTCATTGAATCCATAGATCAATTTGGAGGAGTTTAATTATCACAATATTGGATATTGGTAAAAGGAGATAAACAAGCACATTGTATTTCACTATATCTTCATTTATTCAGGGTTTCTTTACTTGCAGAAGTTGTTTCATAGTTCTTGCTGTGCAATTCCTAATCATGTGAAAATTTCTAGTGAATTTTTCCTTTGAATATTTCCCACTTTGGCTCTGGGAGTGTGTGGTTCTTTATAGTTTCTACTTCTGTCTTTGTTACACTCACATTTCCTTCTGGTCCTTGGTAGTACTTACAATGGCTATCTGTCAGGTAGCAGGCACCTTCTCATTTATGTTTTATAACGACCTCTCTTTTTATAAAATATGACTTCTTGCTTCTTGCATGTTTAGACTACTTTCAGTAAAAGGCTAGCCTAGTCTGTATAACAAGTTGAATTCTAGAACAGCCTGGGCTACAAAATGAAGCTTTGTCTCAAACAAAATGAAAATAAATAGGCTTATTTTAATGACATTTTTATTTTGTTAATTTACTATATTTTAATTTTTATCAAGTTTCTTATCTTCAGGACTAGGAGTTGGAATCTAATTCTTTAAATTTATTTTTTAGTAACATGTATATGTGTGTGTGTGAGCATGTGAGTGCAAGTGCCCATGGAGATCAGAGGCATTGGATTCCCTAGAGCTGGAGTTACAGATGGGTGTGGGACACCTGATGTGGGTGCTGGGAATTGAACACAGGTCCTCTGCCAGAGCAGCAAGCACTTGCTAATAGCTAAGCCATCTCTCTAGCCCCATGAAAAGAAGCTTTTTACATTTGGTCTATGTGTATTCATATATGTGTGTGCTTATGTGCTTATGTGCAGGTGTGTGCAGAGGTCAGAGGCTGCCATTGGGTGTCTTCCTTGATGGCTTATCACTTTACTTATTAAGGCAGGGTCTCCTGTTGGACCAGCGCTTACCTGTTCAGCTGGCCTTTCTAGTCAACTTGTCTAGGGATTTCCTGTCTGTACTACCAAATGCCAGGATTACATACAGGTGCTGACTTTTATGTGGGTTGTGGTGATTTGAACTCAGCTGAGCTGTTTCCCCAGTCTCCACTGTGAGGCTAGCACAGCTAACTCCTGTCCACCTGATGCAGCCCTCTGTAACCATTTGTGACAGTAAAAGGTCATTCTGCACCCCTTAATATCTCAGTAGTCACTGTCCTTTCTTGTCTGTTCTTGCTTCTGTTGTTCCTTGTTGTCCTTCTGGTCCCCACTTCCATGCAGTCTGCCTTTGCTCCAAAGGAGTTCCTACTCTGCAGCACTTCCTATTAAGCTGTTGTTCCCAGCGGGCTAAGGCAGACTTCTGAGACCCTTTCTCTGTGGTGTTTGCTCCCTTCCTCTCAGTCATCTAGGCCTTCCCGTAGTTCACTGTCTCCCATTGACCATGCTCTTCTGAGGTTCACCTTCTCAAAAGGGTCTCTGAAAGTTCCTGCAGGCAGAAGGTCAGGTGACATGGGAGTAGCCTTACTTGCTTGTCTTTTCTGGCAGATTGCAATCTTCCTGCAGGTTTCTGAAGCAGGTCTTTCATTATCTGGCCCCTATGTGGTTGTTCTTGGTGTTAAATTTCCCCCATGACCAGAGGTGGAAGCTGTCCATGTCCCATTCAGCTCCCAGGTGTCTCTGCTAGTAAAAGCATTTGCCACATTGAGTGCCACTGTAATGAAGGGAGACAGATTCATCCAAACCCCTTGGCTTCCAGATGTAAGGCAGGCAGTGCAGCAGGTGTTTAACCAACGTCACCATTCAGTTCCAACACTGAGGGAAATCAACTGTATTGAATACCTAAAAGACATTCCTGTCAAATGCAATGTGGCCTTTCCCTGACAACAATTCAAGAATAGTTCTTATTTCTTCATCTAGTATTATTATTTTAAACAGGTGGCTTGAGGCTTCATAAAGATGGTTATATTGGTTGGGAGACAAAGTTTCAAGGGGATAACAAAAACACCTTGAGAAGCAGAATAGCTGCTGCACAGAGGGAGCTGATGGGACCAAAGGCAGGAAACTTGGCAGCCTATACACACACAGAGGTGTCTTCTGCTGAGGGTCTTTCAAGAGCTCGGTGCGCCCTCGGACTCCTTAATTACTTCCAACTGTTCCAGAGACTTTGATGATGTTTTTAACTTTCTCCAGATGTGTGCTCACTCATGACCCTCTTGCCCTCCCCCGGAGCATTTCTGAATGCTTGCATTCCTGGATGCTTACTGTGTAAGAGGTGAATGGGAGAGCAATTGCCCAGGGCTGTTTTTCCAGGTGAGCTGGCCCTGAACCAGCCCTATGCTTCCAGGAGCTCAACCCAGAGCGTTAGTGCACAACTCACTCACAACTCACTTTAGATACAAAAAGCATGTAGTGACAATAACTTCCCCTTCAGTGGGAATTTCCTACCTATATCCTACTGATTCTGCTTATATAATATGTCCAAACTGAAATGTTCATCTGTGTTCTAGGCTAAGTGGGTTTTGTTTTTGTGTTGGATGTTGTATTTTTAAAATGGTGGTCATGGTGGGTGGCAGCCTCAGAGAGAGATACACCCTGCAGACCTCACTCACATGGAGAGTTTTATTAGTGGTGGTGGGGGGCAGAGGAAGAGGGAAAGGGTGTTCATAGTGGCCTCATGGGAGAGAGAGAGAAATAGAGGGGGAGAGAGAGAGAGAGAGAGAGAGAGAGAGAGAGAGAGAGAGAGAGAGAACAGGACAGGGCTGAGGAGAGAAGAAGAGACAGGAAAGGGGGGAAGAGGGGAAGTGCAGATATGACCTTGACATTGTGGAAAGAAAAGAGGAAGAGAGAGAAAGCAGGCAGGGCCCCACCTTTTATGAGGTATGCAACACATGCACAGAGAGACCATGCAGCAATGAGTGCATGACTGTCAGGACCCTGAGCAGGCCAAGGTACCGCCTGCACACTGGCAAGTGTATTCGTACAGGGATGACACACCCTATCAGGTCCCCAAGAATGCTAACATTCTTCCCTTTTGATTATTATAAAAAGGTGAATTATGGATAGCAAGTGGGGTGGGAAATGAAGGTGCTGAATTCTTGAGCCTGCTTCGTGCTGACTTGGGATGAAGTGGGGATGGGGAAGTTGTTCCCCATAGTTCTGTTTTCCATGGTCTGAAGAAGGTCTTGGCAGTAGTTGAGGTGAAAGACAGTTTTTGCTCAGTGGCTGGTGTTGCCACTTTTGGAGCAAGTTCCAGGTGGAGGTTCTTCTGTGCCCATCCATCTTCTTTGGAGGAAATAAGGGTGCTGCCAGGAGCTGGCATGTCTCTCTAACATAAACAGCTTTTTAGTTAAACATTTTAAATGCCATATTCTGAAGATCTCTGAGTATTTGAGGACTGTCTGTCTATTAGGTACGACTGACTAGCTATCAACTTGTGTTCCCTAACAGTCTTCAATATGCTAGCAGTTTTCATAAGGCTAGGACTTACATTCTGTTTCTGTTAGGTTTAGCCTTAAAAATATTATTTTGAATAAAGAAACCAAAATAGACATTTTGTGGGTAAAAACAGAACAAGTTTGTACCAAACTGGTAAAGCTGTCTCCTGAGAAGGCAAGGAAAAGTAACAGGGGAAATATCCCAGGGCCAAATGGGAACAGGACAAAGGGGGCCTTGTGAGTTGGGGTATGGCCCAAGTCTGAGAAAAGGACCCTCTTAGGGGACCAGAAATTCCCTTATAGAATATATATCTTGTTTATAAAATACCTTATCAAATATATACCACCATTTATTTAAATTCTCTAGAAGCTTAGTGTTGAACACTTGGTAATGACATAGGTGTTAGTTATTAACAAAAGTTAGCTTTTGTTAATCTGAATAGATCTTTATAACTTCAAATTTTTATTATCATAAAGAATATATTATAAGCCAGAGTTGAATCCAATCTAGAAGGAGATACAATGGGGAGAGAGGTCTTTAACCTTAGTAAACTTTAGTAAAAGATGGCTGCCAGCCACATGGCAGTCTACATCACAATAAGGTCAGGGGAACAAAATCAAATGTTATTTAGGCTTAACTTGGAGATGCGTACAGTTTTCCTAATTAGTTACAGCTTACCAATATTTGTAAAAGCGAGAAGGTTAGGCATATATTCTTAAATTGTTTTTTGTTAGCCTGAATAGAACTTAGACAAGAAGGTACCCTTTATTAGACTGTTTATTGGGGGGAGGGAGGGAAAGAGGTGCAGAATGGCCTTGTGGACAGAGAAAGAGAGGGAAGGGGGAGCAGGGCCTGAGGAGAGAAGAAAGAGAGACGGGAAAGGGGGAAGGGGAGGTGCAGATGCAACGTTGATCTTGTGGGAAGAGAGGAGGAAGAGAAAGAGGGCGGGGCCCCACCTGTTGTGAGGGGATGCAGCACATGCCTAGAGAGATTACATAGCAGGGAGCGCACGAAGCTGTCAGGACCCTGTATAGGCCAAGATACTGCCTGCACACTGATGAGCCGTATGCGTGCAGGGTGATGCGCCCTACCAGGTCCCCAAGGGGCGGGTCTGAATGCTAACTTTGGCCCTGCAGTTTTCTATCGCTCTGTTTCTTAGGTGATAGTGTGAAGGGTTTTTAAAATATGTATTTAAATAAATATAAATATATATCACAATTCATCATAATTTCCTTTAAATATAGGTGAGAAAATGGATTAGCAAGCAAAAGCATTAGAGGTCTGACAGTGGAATTCAGTTCCCAGAGCCAGTGGAATTAAATACCCAGAGCCCAAGTTAAACAACAAAACCAAGACTCTGGTAATGGTACCTGCATCTAGAATTCCAGCACTCCGTGGAGAGATAAGAGGTGGATAAAGGTACTGTGTTCTCCTCTCTGGTGGCACCATCTTCTTTCATGGTGATGCTTCCTGGTCTTTTGGATGCTTGCCTACCCCTGTAGAAGACCCTCCAAACCGAGCTACTATGGAGCTCAGTGTCTCAGCTGCAGTATCACTTCTGCAAAACTATCTCTCCAGACTCCCCAGGTCACAGAGCACATAGCACTTTCTTCATGGTCCTTGACACCATTTGTGGCTGTATTTCCTGTTATTATAATCAATTAATTTATTTCATTTCTAAGAGTACTAAGTTCATCTCTGCACCCCAAGATCGAGTGTGTTCTGCTCATTGTTTCTTAGTTAAGCAGAGTACTTGATGAAAGTTAATGTTGCTCGAACATAGATATTAGAATGACAAAAAGATTTGAGTTGAATTCTTCTTGTACTACACAACAAATGCTTACATTTATAGCCTAGAATATGAGCATAGGGCTCATCAGGTATATATCGCTCTCTTAGAATATTTATACAAGTGAGTGACATCACTTTTAATAGATACCAAATTATTAATTTCTCTACATGTCTATTTTTTCCTGGTAATACTTTATTTAACACACTTCAACTTACCTGTATTTCAATAAATCACTGTTTACAAAAAATGTTATAATGAGATACTGTGTTTCCATTTCTCAGCCTCATTAACAACTTAGAACATCAGGGTGAGTAATATTCTTTAGGTAACAAACATATGGCTACATTAAGAGGACCAATATTGATATAACAGATTCTATGAATCTAAGTTAATGTATATTTTCTTATACATATGCAGAATAGAATGTTACCCTATGTTATAGATACAATTATAGTGTACAGGGTCTATTTAAGTTGTTATGCATACACAGACACACACACATACATACATACATATGTACACATCTCTATATATAGCTTTTTTAGAAGTTTACACAAAGCAATTTATTAACAGAAAATAATTTGAGAAGTCCTGTTCACAGATGGCAACCACAACAATTCCCCTTCCTTCAAGTACTGTGAGAATGTATGCCCAAGCTGGCCAAGCTTTATCCCTGAGAAAGCAAGAGCTCTGAGGGTGACTGGGTTCCAGGTCTTGGGTCCTGTTTCCTCCTGTTGCCCAGAGTTGATATGCAGGGCAGTGAGGCCCAGCTCCTTGCACCTCTGGGCCACAACCTGGGCAGCTAACATGGCTGCATATGGAGAGGACTCATTCAGCCTTTTCCTTCATTCCACCAGTTACTTGGCAGATAGTTTCCTTGCCAGAAAGATTGGTAACATGGACAAAGGTATCACTGAAAGAAGCAAAGATGTGGCAGATACCAAATACATTCTCTCCTGCAGCCACTTGAGGTCCAAGGACTTATTTTCTTTTCCTTCCCTTTTCAAGGGGCTGTTTCTGAACGTCATCTCCAGACTCCTCCACCAGAAAGATTATATATAACTTTTTGGAGACAAGGTCTCATATATGTGAGGCTGACTTTGAACTCCTGATTCCCACACCTCCACCTTCCAAGTATTGGGATTACAAACCAGGCTTAGATTGTTACATAATTTTATAGTCCTACAATCCCATAGTATTGGGCTAGAGTTCTTAACTAGAAACAACAAAGTCCACTCTGACTTAAGCAGCAAAGGTGTTAAGTACTCGAAGCACTGGGTCATCATGACTCCAGCTGAGTAGAGCCCTGGCTTACCCTTGAAGTTTTCAACAACAACCTTTCCACTTGCAAAGATATTTGTTGAGGAATATTTGTTTAACTATGCAAAGATGTGTTACATTTGTTTAATTATATAAAGATGTGTTGCTATTTTATCTTGCCAGGGAGGACGTAAGTAGGAGAGTAAGACAGGGAGAGTAAGTAGGAGAAGGAATTTAGGCTGGAGGAAGAAAGAAAAGAGATGCCAGGGGCCAGCCAGGCAGACATAGAGTAAGCAGGAAAGTAGGGCATACAGAATGAAAGTTAATAAGCCCTGAGGCAAAATGTAGATGAATAGAAACAGGTTAAATTAAGTTAAAAGAGCTAGTGGGACAAGCCTAAGCTAAGGCCAAGAAGTCATAATTACTAATAAGTCTCTGTGTCTTTATTTGGGAACTGGTTAGAGACCCAAAGAAAAATCCAACTCCAGGTATGTTAGTTCAAATGATAAACATGACTGATCTTACACAGGATTAGAATTGGAGAAACATATTAGGCTACCAGGCATAATAATTTGAGGCAAACCCCTGAACTAGACTAATGATAAAGCTGTCATCTGTCAGTCACTATAACTGGCTCCAGAACCACCCTCACAGGTCAGACCAGAGAAAGAAGCTGGCAGAGAATGCTGCTCACCCTAGAACAACAGTTTCTCAGTGCTGGATTGAGGAAGAAGTCTACAAATCATTCATACAATACAAAATTCAATTCTCTGTATCTACTCCATTGTTCCCTGCAGCAAAACGCAGGTAGCTAACTGCTCACATACTCCACCCCACCCTTTCCAGGTTCTCATGTAGTACCAGCTGGCCTCTACCTTGGTATATAGCCAAAGATGACCTTGAACTCCTGATCCTCTTGTCTCTACCTCAAATACTAGGATTATAAATGAGCACTAACTACCATGCTTAGTTCATGTGGTGCTGGAAATTGAACCTAAGGCTTTGGGCATGCTAGGCAAACACTACCAATTGAGCTCAATACATCCCCAGCCCTGCTTGCAATTTTTTTTTTTTTGGTTTTTTCGAGACAGGGTTTCTCTGTGTAGCTTTGCGCCTTTCCTGGAACTCACTTGGTAGCCCAGGCTGACCTCGAACTCACAAAGATCCGCCTGGCTCTGCCTCCCGAGTGCTGGGATTAAAGGCGTGCACCACCACCACCCGGCACAATATTTTTAAGAGTTATAAAGTTACTATTTTAAGATTCTATCTAAAGAAAACAAGACAAAGTAAGAAACAATCAAAAGCAAGAAGAGTCTTTAAAATATTCTGAACAATCACAATAGACATTGTTAGCCTGGACATGCATGCATTTCCTAAACCTAATAGGAAATAGGAACATAGGCTAGAAAGATGGCTAGGTCAGCCCCTTCCCAAGAACCAATATAAAAAAGCAGAAGAGTTAACATGAACTTGGCCTCTTAGTGCTGGAGAAGAGAGACAGCAGGTGCCTAATTGAAGCAGCGAGCTTCAGGTCCCGGTGAGAAACCCTGTCTTAGAAAGGGTGAGGCTGCAAAATGGCTCAGTGGGTAAAGGTGCTTGCCACCAGGCCTGAGAACCTGAGTTTGATTCCTGTGACCCACATTGGAGATGGAGTTGTTAACCTTTTTATCACAGTCACCCCAGGAACTGCTGAATGTTCTCAAGAGAAAGGTTTGATCACCATTTCTGAAAGGGTTTATGCATGAGCCTATCAGCCAGGCCTTCCCCTCCCTACACTGAGACCTCTATCTGAGGGCAGCCAGAGACAAGCATTAGCCCTGTCATATGGCATCATATTCCTAAAGGACTAACCAGTCTTCTGGTAGCAGGTTAATTACACCAGGCTCTTGCACCTAGGAAGAGCTGGAGTCTGTTCCCTCTGAAACTACACATTTTAACATTATTTTTGTCCACGAGGTCTAGTAAGTTTCTCTCTGTCCCATCTCTGACCTTAACCAATGACACTGTAACTCACAAATCAGTACTTCTGCCCCCAAGATTTTATTTTATACCTAATGGACGCTGGCAATTGCCAGTCTGGGCTGTTACCTGGAGCTCAAGACAGATTGAATGGCCTCATCAGAGAGATCAAGAAAGACCACTTGGGTCTGGGAAAGCCAGAGGGATTTGGGAGTTTGAGCATATGAGTCACCAGACTTCTTAGTGTCCCATCGAATCACTGACTGGAAGATACTTAGAGAAATTAGGAGATGCTGAAACTCAGAGATATTGTAACTCAACAATCCATAAGATAAGAAGGTGTCATAATTTCAGTCTCTGTAGCCCTGTAGCCACAGAACACAAGGCATTCTTTTTAGAGGTCATGTGGTTCTCTAAGCCAACTCTGTCTGGATTAGTCAGACTTCTGTTTTCCTGAGGATATGGGAAAAGATTTCAAAGGAATTGGCTCTTTCCTTCTTGGGGGCTGCCAGTCTGAATCTGTCTGTAGGGAAGACAATATGATGGAGAGTCAAGAGAGAGTCCTGTTTAAGCTCTGAAGACACATCTTCCTCTTCTCTTGCAGCCGCTCTTTTAGTATTTTCAACTGATTGTGTGCAGCCCACCTTCGTTAGGGACTACAAGCCGATCAGTAAAATATCACTTAAAACAATGCCTTCAGGAGGGCCAAGGGCAAAGTTTAATTGGTAGGGTGCCTGCCTAGTGTGCATAAAGCCCTGGATTCCATCAATAAATCTATAAATGCAGCCTAGTGATGCACACCTTTAAATCACAGCACTCTGGAGGTAGATGCAAGGTGATCAGGAGTTCAAAAGTCATTTAATTCTACATAGTGAGTTTGAGGCCAGCCTGGGATACACAAGACTGTCTCAAAGAACAAACAATACCCTGGACCGCAGAGATACCTCAGTTGGTAAATAGCTTGCCCTGAAAGTTTGAGGACCTGAATTTGATCCCCAGAACCCAGGCAACAAAATCTGATTGTGGGGACTGGAGAGACGGTTCAGTGGTTAAAAGCACTTGAGTTCAACTCCTACACCCATAAGGTTGCTCACAACCATACATAACCTCTAGACAAGCATGTAATGTACATATTTATATACATATATAGGCAAAACACTCATACACATTAAATAAATAAAGCAAAATTGAAAAAATCTGATTGTGCTGGTACACATTTATAATCTTAGTGGTGGAAAGGTGGAGATAGTAGGTCCCTAGGGCTCATGGAAGCTCCCCTATCCTGCTAGACAAATATTAGGGCAGTGAGAGATTCTCTCTCAGCACCCCATAAAATGAACAAATAAACAAAAAAAGAAAAAAATAAGAAAAGGTTTACAGAGCCTGAGAAAGGATGCCTAAGGCTGTCTTCTGGTTTCCATGCATATATATGTGCTCCACCTCTATATACTACATGCATACATATATACAAATATGCAAATAAATAAGTAAACAAGTGAAAAATAAATAACTTCTTAGCTATACCCTGACCTCCATTGGACCAAATATGTGGGTATGGTTGGTCTAGGTAAGTTTACATATGAAAGTAACTATCACACTGTCTTTGCTTCTATAATAGCAGCATCCAGGCTAATCTGGATTTTTCCTCCACATGATCTCCTCTTAGTAATTAGGAACTTGGTCTTCCAGGCTTGCCAAGCTCTTCCTTCCATGTGACCACAGTTCTCTAAAGCAGCTCTTCCCACTGCTGCAGAGGTCTGACTCCCACAGTAGTAGCTTTTAATCTGACCCCATCAGATAAGCTTTGCTTGAGGGCAATGTTGCTGTGAGATGTCTTTTTATATGCTGTGAATATGTGTTGCTCCAATTGGCTAATAAATAAATCTGTTTTGGCCTATGGCAAGGCAGCTTAGAGGCAGGCAGGAAATACAAGCAGACATATGGAGAGAAGAAAGAAGAGTAGGAAGAGATGCCAGCCACTGACTGCCCAAGGAACAGCAAGATGCCAGTAGACCGGTAATGCCACAGCCACACGGTAAAACATAGATGAATAGAAATGGGTTAATTTAAGATGAAAGAGCTAGCTAGCAAGAAGCCTGCCATAGGCCATACAGTTTGTAAATAATATTAAGCCTCTGAGTGATCATTTTATAAGTGGTTGCAGGACCTCAGGGCCAGGTGTGAAAGGAGAAACTTACCACTACACTACACAATGTCGCTTAGCCTCAAGTCTGCTATAATTATCATCCTGGTCATGGTTCTTATCTACAAATAACAGAGTTCATCTGGGCTAGTTTTAGTTGAAATGAGCTTAATAATGGCTATCCTGTGGCTCATGGGACAATAAAGGAAACTGGGAGAAGTACTGTTGCCATTAAGTCATATTGAAGAGTGAGCCTCATGAGGAAGCTGACCGGTGGCTGCCAGCTGCAGACCATGTTCAGAGCTAAGGAGGAAGCACCTAAGCCCCAGACCCATGGGTGGAGGTCTAAGAGGTTATTATTTCTGGGAAAGGATGGGCAGAATTGTTCATCTTTTTTCACTCTAGCTTGAGGAAAATGTGATGGGTAATCTTGACTCTCAAATCAACATCAGGTCCCAAAAAAACCAGGACAAGGCTCACTCAGTACCTGTGGCTCCTCCCAGCATTTCCCACTCTGCCCCCTATGAAAGCTCTCCAGCCCAGGGGATAGGCTTCCATTTCCTCCCCGCAGGTTTTCTTTCCTATATAAAACCTGCTATTTCGGCCTTGGGGCAGACATAGATAAATTTGTATTGACAGATCTCCCAACCCTGCTAAGTGTCCAGAGCCTTGGCCTTGTGTTTATAACGCTTCTCCTTACAGATATTAAAATGAAATGGTCCAAATCCTAGCACATTTCAATGTAAACCGTTGTGCTGCACTTGGCTCCTGGTCCTCTCTCTTGCCCCTCTCTCTTTTCTTCCTCCACTCCACATCGCTCAACCCCCATTCTGTTTACTCTCGTGGCCCAGTTCAGTCTGGACTTCTCCAGCCTAACCTAGGGCAGTCATGCCTTCATTTTCAGTCACTCAGTTGGACTCAGAATCATGGAGGTCCTAGAGATTGTTTAGGAACACCTCTGGGTATGTCTGTGAGGGAATTTCCAGAGAGGAAGATCAACCTAAATATGGACAGCACCATCCCATGGGTTGGAGACCCAGATGTAATGAAAGAGGAGGAAGTGAGCTGAGCTGACATCTCTACTTCCCAGCCTGCCACACACAAGCTGTCCTGCACAACACTCCCTCCTCCCTGCCAGGATAGACTGAACTTTCCAAAACCGTGAACCCAAAGAAATCTTCCCCTGTAAGCTGTTTATCTCCGGCATTCTGCTTCAGCAACAATAAAAGTAACTAACATGTTGACTTGTAGAATACATAGTTTGAAGATGGTAGTGACCATCATACTTCTTTTGTCTTGCTTTGGCTCTTCTTCTTTCTGGTGCTTTTAAAAGCTTATGTTAATTATGTACAATTGTGTATTTCAATATGCCATTTTATTGTATTCACCCCCATTACCTCCTGCTGTTCCTTCCCACTCACGATGAACCAAAGTCCTTACACTTCTCAGCTAGACCCCATCTACTCTCATATCCTCTTTCCTTTGTGTGTTTTTCAATATGTTCAATTAGGGTTGCTTACAGGGGCACAGACAGGCATCATACCAGTGGCCTCACCATTGAAGAAAATGTCTTTCTCTCTCCCTAGCAGCCATTAACTGCCTTAAGATCCTCAGGAAGGAACAGACTTTCATGAGTGCCTCCCACCTCCACGACAGGCAGGAAGACCTGCCTGAAGCCAGTCTGGGCTACACAGAAAGATCTTTTCTCAAGAAGATAAAAAATAAAAACAAAATCTTATGAAGATCTTGCAAGTTAATCCCAGCCACTGTGAGCTCAAGAGGGCCATGACCAAGTTATTGCCAGAGGACACTTCATTCCTTCCTCGGGCTCTTGCATTCTTTCTGACCTTTCTTCTGCACTTTAACGAATTATGAATCTCTTCATTAACTACAACCCATTGCAAAAAGAAGCTTCTCAGACCAAGGCTGACAGCAACAGTAATCTACACGCATAAGCACAGTTATTTAGAAGGTAGCTTGATGCGCACATTCTGTCCATTTAGCAAAACAACAGCTACCGTTTCTCTACAAGGGACAGCAACCCCCACCCCTAGCCTCCCACCCCCTGCCCAGCCATCACTTTGGCCAGGTTTACAGTACCAGACATGAATTCTCTTCTGGGCAGTGGCCTCTGTTCTAATTAGAAAGTGGCTAGATCCCCCAACAGGCATGCCACTAGAGCTTGATCTCTCAAGTGAGCAGGTAGGTGATCCCCCTGCCTCAGTCACCCAAGTGTGCTAGGATTGCATGAAAATACTATGACAGCTGGCTTTATACTTTTTCAAAATCTTCCATTCAGAGGCTCCTCTAGTTTCTGTTTCCATTGTAAAACTAAGACTCATATTTGTGAGTGCACATGATCCTGACCACATATTTTTTTTTCTTTTTTTTAGATAGAGTATCTCTGTGTAGTTTTGGAGCCTGTCCTGGAACTCAGTCTCTAGACCAGGCTGACCTTGAACTCACAGAGACCTGCCTGCCTCTGCCTCCCAAGTGCTAGGATTAAAGGTGTGTGCTACCATGCCTGGCCCAAGCACATAGTTTTTAATGTAAAAACAAAACAGAATACTTTATGGATTTGACAATATGTAAAGGGAAAATCATAGATGCATGTTCTTTTTTATGTGCAAATTAATTTTACTGAAGTAATCAGAGAATGGTTGTTTTTTTTTTTTTTTTAAGATAACTGAATCATATTTTTGAATGATTGATCTGATTCACCAACAGATCATTTGATTTAGATGCTGTTTGAAAACACCTAGTGGCTGGATGACAGAATGTTTAACCATTCCTTGTAGACCTATCCCAATTTTGAAGCTTCAATATGTTGACAACCTTTCTATCCTCTGCTGCTGTTTATCTGATCATGTAGAAATTAGAAATTTTATTTTGCTGTAAGAGAAATCAGAAAAAGAGACATTTAAAGGGGAAAAAATCCCCGTTATTCTCTTTACATGGAGCTGGCTCGCTAGCCCCATTCTCTGTGTTCACTCAGTGGAGCCTGGTTGACTGCTCATTGTTGAGGAGCCCCAACTGGACACTTCTGATGTCACTTCTATGAAGGAAAGGAGAAGAGAAAGTGAAAAATACCTGTTAGCTGAGTTGCTCCTGTGTTTACGCTGGTTTCCCAGAAGGCTCACTCAGTGACATCATCTACATCTGATAGGTCAGAATATATGACAATATCTGCAAGGGAGCTTCCTCAGAAATCCAGCAATGTCTTTGCTTTTTGTTATTTATTTTATTTATTATTCATGTGTGGGGATGGGGGCACATGACCCAGTGTACATGTGAACATCAGAGGACAGTCCTGTGGAGTTGACTCTCTACTCCCACTTCTAGGTGGGCTACCATGACGGAACCCTTGTTAGTCTTGTGTGGCAAGTGCCCTCACCTGTGGAGCCATCTCACTGACCCTGTTAACCAATTTAACAAATGAAAGAAAATGAGAATAGAAGAAATTATAAATCTTTACCTCACATAGCATAGGAAAAAAACTATTATTTAAAGAAGAGCTATGTGAACTCTTCAAGTTTGCACTGGAGAGGAGGAGGATCTCAGAATACCAGTACTATAAAGCATTGTGACAACAGAATGCAATAGAATGCTTCAACACTGAATAGTTATATAAATCTTTGGAGTTATATAAATAAAAATAAAATGGGAATTTCATAAATAAAAATAAAAATGGATTCTATATCTCAATTCCACTAGGAGATCCCTCTCTCCTCCCAGTGCTTCAAAGCATGGTGAATCTTTTGTGGAATCATTGACCATTGGTTTGAAAGGTAAGAATTTAAATTCTGATTTTTCCTAAAATGAAGAGCAATATAGAACTATAGTTCTCATCAACAATTATGCAACAATAAACAACCTTTTGTATAATATTAAAGGTCCAGCCTTAATATTATACCATCCTAGCCACCCCCCCCCCCCCCCCCCCCCTATGGTGGGTGGGTCGTGGGAAGTGAAGATGAACAGGTGAGCAACATGAGGAAGACCATCAACTCTTTTTCTGGCTAGTAAACTAGCTTCAGGTAGCTGGGCACAGTCTAACTTCAGTACAAACACAGCTTAGTGGGATAACTTTCCTACTGCAGAAGCGAGTTAAAACAGTTTCAGGTGAAAATGTGAGTTCTTGGACTTTCTCAACAGCTGTTGCTCATTATACTAACAAAAAACCAGTTGTCACTTTTCATCCTATCAAAATAAACTTATTTACTGACAAACATGTAGAATGTGTTTGTGCTGTATTTTTTCTTATCTGTAAGCTGGAAAAAATAATTATATCTACCTCATGGAGTTGTAATTATAGCAAGGGATAACAAATGAAAAATCCATATGTAGAAATATTGTAAGAGTTTTCTGCTGGTGTCTAAGCAGTTGAGAAAATAAGGTTCTTTGGATGGAACCAGTATGAGGTTGTCCAATGGTGACTTCCCCACCTGGCGAGGATGAGAAAACCAGGGTTTGAAACAGAGTTCTGTCTTTGCTCAGTTGGCAATGAACACATTATTTCCCCTGCTTTCTCCTGTGGGCCTGAGCAGGATGAAGGGAAAAGCTCCATTTAGAGCGTTAGCAGTTAGCGCTTGGTGTGGGACCCTCTGTTTCCTCTTCTTACTTCTAAAGTCTCTTTGCCCTTCTTGGTCCATAGTTTTCTGCTTTAAATTTCAAGACTGAAAATGACCTGACAAAGTTATTAACAAGAAAGTTACCTTTACTTCCCAAAGTGTTCCTGGACCAAGCTGATGCGGCCATGAATTTGTTAGGTCTGGGAACTACCCTCTCCTTAATAGAGGAATAATGACTAGCTGTTCTGAACAGGGGGTCTACCTCAGGATTGGAATGAAATGCAAGATCTCCAAGTGGGATCACTTTGTTGAAGAATAACACAGGAGCAAAGACATTTGAGCCTCAACTCTGCTTCTCAGTGGTTGCATTTCCTGCATGGAGCTGGGTGTCGATGAGGATGGCAACATTACTGTATTTGACAGGGACTCACAAAAGCTTCTGTGACAAACAGTAGGCAAAGCACATTGTCTTAACAAAATTGATACCCCTTTCTTTCTTTGCAGGTGTGCCAGCTTTTGTTCTATGCATTTCACGACCAGCAGAAAAGAAGTGTGCGGTACACATGCTCCATGTTTTTGAACAAAAGCTGAGAAAAATGTCTCTTTCTCACATTCCATGTGCTGGGACTACGTTGACTGTACAGTCTCTTCCTGCTGTCACAGTGGCCACAGTAGGGATCTTCAGCTTGATAGCTATATGGCCAGTTGAAGTTCTATTCCTATGCAGGAGAAGGAATGTTGAAAGTTAACTTTCAAGATGCCTTACCTGCTCCCCTTATGGTATTTGGAGAAGAACAAAGACTCATAACTCAGTAGAAAAAGCCCCAGGCCCTTTGTAATCTTGGTTTTATGGTGTTGCCAACATGCTAAGTGGGCAAATCACACAGTTGGTTGCTCTGGGTGAGAGGCCACATAGCAAATAGGGCCAGCTAAAGGGATTATCACTGTTTCACATCCCTGTGGACACATATGCTCTTCTCTTAGGATTGGGAATGTTCTCAACTCTGATTGCTTGAGGAAAAAGCATCTTTCTTAGCATTGTGTATATGTTTGCATGTGTATATTACTTAAAAGTCACAAGGTGAGTTGTGATGTGGCTTGGTAAAGTGGATAGAGTACTTGTCTAGCATGCATGAAGCCCTGGGCTTGATTCCTGGGACAGTATAAAGTGAGCAAAGTGGCACATGTCTATAATCCTAGCACTCCAGGAGGTGGAAGCAGGAAGATAGAAATTCATCCTTGGCTACATAGTCAGTTTGAGGCCAGTCTGGATTGATGAAATTCTGTCTCAAAAATAAGCAAGCAAATACTTAAGTACTTAAATAAATAAATTCTTGAGAAGAACACGGAAACCCAAAGGATAGCAAAAGCAAGTCAATTCTTTCCCTAGTCATTTTACTTCTGGACCACACATAAAAGTTTGTCTCTGTTGGGTTATCTCTGAGACCGTTGTGTTCGGCAGGGTCTTCTCACTCTCATCCTGGCCTCTCTTCTTTGAGCACAGTGCATCTGCTTGAACTGGCTTCACCTATTGGGCTTCTTCCATGTTAGATAAACTATTCATCTCCTTTTCTCATAATTTGAAAAGCATGGCACCAAATGATCTCAAAGTCTACAGCTCTACGATTCTAGGTGTGTCCACGGTAGCCTTAGTCCAGAATGGAACACACAGACCACACTCAGATCCTTGAGTTCCTAACATGAACTGACCACTGCTGGGAGAGCCCTCCAGTTTCCTTGTCATGGGCTGACATTCAGGCAGAGAAGAAATTATTGTGGAATCTCTGTGAATACAGCAAAGATTAAAAGAAGTAAAAAGCAACCCTGAAAATTATTCATTAGCTGTTTGATATCAGGGAGCCATAGTCAAGTGTAAGCCCTGCCCAGTGATCTGACATAAGACTAGCTGTCTATACAAAGTCGGGGTAACGATCTGGAGAGAGTATGCCGTGAGTTGAGTGATGTCACTTGATGACGTTGCACATAGCAACATTTTCAGAAACAAGAACCTGTGTACAAATAAACAGAACCTTTTCTTTCCTCTTCATTGCTCAACTTGTGCATGTGGCAAACTTTGGGTTCCAGTCCAGCTCTGTGCTGTGTGCACTTTGGACACAGCAGCTATCTTATCTTACATGGGGATATTGATATCTCATTTGCAGCACTGTGGGAGGATTAGATCAGATACCTGTGGTGAAAACATTCTGTATCTAGAACAAAGTCCTCAAAATGTAAACGTACATTTGTCATAATGAATAATGACATCGTGTTCAAGCAAACAGCATTAGAAAGAATGTATTATTGCATTCCCAAGCTATACAAATGCATTTGTATATAATCAGACAATACATGTTTATTAGCACATCCATTTATTCCCTCATTGACTCCATACTTCCTGCCTGTAGAACATTAGTCCCTGGGGGATGGAGGAGGTATATGAAGAGAGACTGGCTAAATTAAAATAGAATAAGGGGGCTGGTAGGATGTAAAAGTGCTTGCCGCCAAGCTTGGTGTCCTGAGTTTGATTCCTGGGACCCTCATGGTAGGAGAGAACAGAATTCCACAAATCCTCAGACCTACACACATACCATGGCTTGTGGATCAAATTTGAGCTGAGTAAGTACTCTGATCCTAGGACTTGGTTTCTTTGTGGGCAAATGCAGAATAGGAAGCCAACCCCTTCTTCAGTGGAGAGACTTATGGTCAC
>CABHPQ010157344.1:12556-24141 GCA_902168405.1 Peromyscus aztecus | reverse complement strand
AAGGGAAGGGAAGGGAAGGGAAGGGAAGGGAAGGGAAGGGAAGGGAAAGGAAGGGAAGGTAGGACTCAAAACATTGATTGAGCACCTCGTAAGTCCTGGGCATTTGTCAACTGGCATGATGGGTGCTACACAGGAAGATAAAGCAAGGTAACCAGGGTCTGCAGGGAGGAATGCTGGGGAGGGTGGGAATATTTGAACAGAGGCCCAGGGGAAGAGGCAGAGCTGCTCTGCTGACATCTTGGAACAGAGAAGAGATGAGCAGAACATGAAGGCCCCTGAAGAAGAGTCTTCCGGATGAGTGCCAGTAACAGAAGCAGACAGGCATGGCTGGTGGGGCCTGTGAGTGGCCAGACCATGGCAGGGAGGCAGCAAAGCAGAGGCCCGCAGCTTAGGCAGGGTCATGGGGGCCAGCGGGGACTCTGGATGTCACCAATTTGAGACAGGGACACTGCTGGTGCACAAGCAGAGGCTGAGTGGCCCCAACTTCTGTTCTAACAAGCTCATTCCACTGACTGCAGAGAAAGGACAGTCAAGACAGGGATGTGTCAGGAGTCTAACACCAGGGAGGCATCAGACTTCAGACTCGCTGGGCAGAAAGTGCTATGTACATTTTAAAGGGAAAATCTGTAGAGGTTTCATCAATTTTGAATGAGGTGGAAGAGACAGCGGTCACAGAAGAACCAAGATGAAAAGCTTGGGCATATGCTAGATGGCAGCTCCTCATAGAGGACACACTGCAGGCTGGACACTGTTCTGAGACAATAACAATGCCTGGATTCTCCCCAGAGAAGCACTTGTTGTTGTTGTTGTTGTTGTTGTTGTTGTTGTTGTTGATTGCCTTGCCGTTTTAAGGTTTGTATTATGAGCTTTTCAAAGAAAAAATGTGGCTAGATCTGGTGTTACACTCCTGTAATTCTGGCACATGGGAGGCAAAGCAGGAGGGTCAGGAGTTCAAGGCCGGCCTCAGCTACACAGTGAGTTTAGAGCTAACCTGGGCTACATGAGAACCTGTCTCCAAAAAAAAAATGGCAAAAATACAACATACCAAAAAAATGGGAAATACAGAGGAAAATGATTCTGTGGGCAATTACTTATTTATAGATCATCACAAGTATATTGTTAAAAGTTAAGCCAACTGGGCCAATGAGATGGCTCAGCGGGTAACGGGCTTGTCACCATGCCTGACGACCTGAGTTTGATCTCTCAGACCACATAAGTAGAAGGAGTGATCTCCTGAAAATTGTCCTCTGATTTCCACACCAGTGCTGTGGCATGCATATCACACACACACACACACACAGTTTAACTTTAAGTCATGCCAACAGCAGTAGGTGGAACATTTTTTACATAAGATGGGTTTGCAGTAGAGACACCCCAGGCAGGAGCAGTGTACTGTTCTCCGGTCACGGAGGCCTGTCCTGCCCGGTGGCTAGCCCAGCTTTGCCTGTACCAGCAGGCACATCCATGTCACCGAGAATGAGAAACCGCAGGCTGCTGTGCCAGGCTGCTGGATGAAAGCATGGAGCCTGGCGTGTCTCTCCCTTTATCCCTGAGCAAACACAGGCAGAAGGCAGGTGTGACCTCCAGAGCAGAAGCCACTCAGCTGACAGTCGGAGCCCTAATGGATAGAAGTCACGTTCCCCTTCTGTGTGACTGAATCCAGACAGAAGACCAAAGCCGCCCCACCTCGGGCAGCAAAGTTTATCTGAGGCATAAATCCTAAGGCTGATAATCCAGTAAAAGCTACAGAATTCATTTCCTAACATCTAACCTGCAAATCCAACAGTCAGCTAGTTAGGAAAATTGTTAGCAACAGAGCTGACTTCTGTTGTTTGAAGAAAGGTTCTTCAGCGCCAACTGGAAGCACGAATTCCTCAGTTACAGAAGTCTGTAGAGGAACCAAACCGCAAAAAAGCAAAATTTAAGAATATTTCATTTGGGGGTCTAGGAAGATGACTCAGTGAGTGGGAGCACTTGATGTGCAACCGTGAAGACCTGAGTTCAAACCCCACCCCCACATAGAAAGCTGGTCATGGCTGCACAATGAGCTTCCAGTCAGGGAGAGATCTTGTCTCAAGGAAATAGTGAGGAGGTAGAGAAAAGCACCCAATATCTAGCTCTGGTCTCCACATGTGCAGATACAGGCATGAGCACCTGTACACTCATGTACACACAAGACTACGTCATTTGAGAAAGAAAGGGCAGAGTGGGGCAAAAGACTGTTTCCCGGTAACACAATTAACAAAGTGTGCACAGCTTTCCAGAGTTCCTCACTCATAACCCATAATCCAATTGCTAGACACAAAGACTGAAAATGTCCATACTGCCATTTTCATTAAAATTTAACTCCAGCTGGTCATGATGACTCACGCCTGTGATCCCAGCACTTTTGAAGCATGAGTTTGAGTCCAGCCTGCACTACATAGTGGGTTCAAAGTTGGCCTGAGATACAGAGTGAGATGCTGTCTCAAGAAAGTTGGGAGTGAGAGACAGAGACAAAGAATGAGAAAGAATTTAATTCACAAACCTAGTTTATACTCTTCTAGGAGGCTTCCCTGACTACCTGACCACACAGGAATTCCCCTCTGAGTCCCCTGTCATACATACTACTCATCTACAAATATAAACTGTTATGTTGGTCGTTATTTTCCATATTGATTCTTAACTCCTAACTAGATCACGTGCACCCCAAATTCATAAACTACACATTAAATTTCTGATTAACCCCACAGAACCTAAGAAGGGGACTCCAAGTGGGTAAAAAGCTCAAAATGCAATGTTCTCACAACACACACACACACACTACATGCATACACACTGCACATACATACTGTGAACTCACGCATGCAAACATACTGTGAACATGCAAACACACACTGTGTGTACACGCATACCACCACACACTGTGTGCACACATACACATTATGCACACACACAAACACACAGTGTGTACATGCATACACTGTGTGCACTCATATACATTGTGCACATACATACTTGTATGCACACACCACACACACATACACACATACACATACACACACACTGACACACACATACACACACACACACACACACACACACACACACACACACACACACACGAGGCTCTGCCATGGCTCCAAGAGCCGTTTCTCTGAAGCCTGCTTGCACTGTGCATGCAAATGCAACGGTCTGGAGAATGAGCGCATTCTCTCCCCGGGTCCCACTTTCAGAGAGCAGCAGTGTTTTCTTAGGGGCCCAGGAAGCCCCTGTGCCTGTGACAGGAAGTGAGCAGGGACCACCCTGAGGATCTACCTCCCAAAAGCTGGAAACTGCTTCCTGCATTGCTCTGGGTCCTGGCCGAGCTGGTGCCTCTGTGGAAACAGTCCTGATGACTCCTGAGGGTCCTTGTCTGTGGGCGGTATCACCCAGGCAGTTGTCTTGTCCCTGGCTTGCCAAGAGCATCACAGACTTGGTTTGGCAGACCCCACACTTTGTTACTAAACACACTGGGGTCATTCCCAACTAATTTATGCTCCTCAATCAAAGGCACATAAATGAGAGAAAGGGGATGTCTATGTGATGACCCAAAACAATGTTGCAAAATTATGCATTGCTGCATAAATCTGCCTTCTCTCCAAAGAGCTCAAGTTTGCATGTGTGTGTGCCTGTGTGTGAGTGTATGCGTGCGTGCATGTGTGTGTGTGTGTGTGTGTGTGTGTGTGTGTGTTAAGGAGCATTATTTTGTTTAGCTGAGTGGTTACATGAAAATGACTATCATCATAAACAAAAGACGCCTCCAGATTCTCTTTCAAACTCACAGAAACATACCTTGCTAAATATTCAGGTAAATCAAAACAGCAGTTGGCAGTTAGGGCCAAACTGTCTGCGGAACAATCTTAAGCACCACACAATGACACATTGTTTTATCTGAGGCTCTCAGATACACACAAAAGCAGGCATTTAAAATTACAAAGAAAAATAATTCATTAGATTTTCCTGCTTGCTCCCTTCCTCACAGTTCTTATTACTCTTCTCCCCTACCTCTCAATTCCCCCCTCTTCACCCACCTCCCTCTTCCTCCTCCCTCCTCTCTTCTCCCTCCTCCCTCCTCCTCTCCCTCTTCTTGCTACCAGCCCAGAGCTCTGCATGTGCCCTAAGCACTCAAGGCTTTGCTCTCCATCTACAGTGTGACCTGCTGTGACGATGACCCCTGATGTTCTTGGTTCCTTACTGGAGAGACTATCCATTCTCCAAAGTAGTTCATCCATTCCGTCCATTCCATCCAGGTCTCAATGTCAAAGAACCACATAATCTATCACATTCCTTGACCGTAGAAATATTAGTAACTTGATACAGTCAACCCTAACCACCTATGCATCCTCTCTTCTTCACACTGTGTGTGCAAGTGCTATAAATTTTATTTAAGTTCCAGGAAGTCCCTTGTTTTATCTTTAGACTCCATTCTCCATTTGCTAACTGTCACAGGAAGCTGATGGTTCAGAGGACAACTAAGTCTCTGCTTAACTCACCTCCACCTCTCACAACACCCCCTTCCAATTCCGCTCCAAGACCACTGGGCCCATTTCTTCCAACACTGGTTTTAATGTTTCCCATCGAATCCGATTCTAACTCACCCCCTTCTGCTGAGTGCCCCAGGTTGGGCGTCCTCGCTCATACTATTCCTTCATTAACTTTTTTTAAATTATTATTCTTCAACATAACTCACTCCTTCCCATGAGTCTTAGTCCTACCAACCTTCTACCATACAGGTCCTTCCAACTTCAAAACTAGAGGAAGTGTTCCCCCTGCAAACACTTGCTACTGAACCTTAATCTTCTAAACTATTACAGAGGAATTATCTCTGGGGCTGACAATCATTTCCACCTAAACTTCAGGAAGGTGCCTCTAACCCAGCTTTTCAGAAGAGCTTCAAGACAATGGCTCCCCGCTGTCTGCAGACCCTGTCCCTGGGCGTTCCATTTCACACTTGCCGTTGCCTTGACCACTCGGCACCTGGACCAGCTCTCCCCAGGGACCCACGGTGGCACTCTGGGGGGGGGGGGACTGAGCAGCTCATCTGGCCTTTGCGTCCCTGGGGATCGTGAGACACGTGGGACAAGTAAACAGCTACAGGCAAACCTCACAGCCCACCAGTCAAGAGAGCATTGAAATCATCTGTGTGTGTGAAGATGCATGTGTGTACACGTGTGTGGAGGCCAACAGGCCGGCTGCTGACTAAGTGTGTGTGTGTGAGCAGAAGCATGTATGTATAGGCATGTGGAGGCCAACCGGCTGACTGCTGACTAAGTCTGTGTGTGTGCAGATACATGTGTGTACAGGCATGTGGAGGCCAACCTCAGGTGTCACAATCACTATACACTTTGGTTTTGAGACACTGGCCTGGGATTTGTCAATTCAGCTAGACAAACTAGCCAGCGATCTCCAAGGGATCACCTGTCTCCACCTCAACAGAATCACACATGCACACCACCAGGCTCAGCTTTTTGACACGAGATCTAGGGACTGAAATCCGGCCCTCACACTCACACTCACACTCACACTCACAGGCTCTTTGCCCCGTGCCAGCTCCCAGCCCCTCTATTAAATGTTTATGGGTTACTCTTTGTGCTCTGCAATGCAGAAGTGCGATCCAAGGAAGCTACAAAAAGTGAGCTTACGATTTGTCAGCATTGACTCTAACTGGTCAAGTGAGAGTTTAAAATGGACTGTAATCCAAAGCGACAGTCACTCAGACGTATTACCCATAAAGCTCTAGGCCTTAGAGTCTAGGGAAAGCCACCGCTCCATCCAAGATGCCAGGCACTGCTGGGAAGCCCGAGTGTGTTGTCTTCTCAGTTGAGACCATCAAACTCCACTAACAAATGTCGATCACCAATTTTTCTTCTGAGCAAGCAAAGGAACACTTAGATATCGTAGTGCATCTGTCCCCGGCTCCTCATTCGTTTCCTTCAATCCTGGGAGCTGAACCAAGGACCTTGTACATGTTGGGCAAGTGATCTACCACTGAGCTACAAGTGCAACCTCTCAGACCTGCTCCTGAATTCTGAGAACAGAGACTCTTGCTTTCCCTGGGTTAGATCATTTCAGGTATGGGCAGCACAGTCAAATACTACGTTCACATTAGAAATTGAAGTATGGTTATCACAAAAAAAAAAAAAAAATGCTAGGACTAAGATCCATTAGTTTGTGTGGGTTTTGTTTGTTTGTTTGTTTGTTTTTATGCTAACAATTCTCGCTAATGTCATGAAAGATGTACTAAAACCAAACTTCTGCCAGGTATAGTAGCACATGCCTATAATCCCAGCACTCAGGAGGCTGATGCAGGAGAATCCTCAGTTTGAGGTCTGCCTACTACACTGTGAGACCACCCCAAAGAAAAACAAAATAAATATTAGCAAAGTACAATATTCATCCATAAAACTGTCATAATGAAACTCATCATGCTGTGTGCTAACTAAAAAATAAAAGAAAACAGAACAAGGACCAGTGACATGTGCAGTGTGCAAAGGCGCTTGCAGCCTGAGCGGTGACTGGACCCACACGGCGGAAGGAAGGAGAGAATCAGCTCGCATACCTACACAGCGGCACACACGGGCCCCCACATACCATGGACATACAATAACAAATATGTTTAGGAAAATACAAAAGAATTAATGCTCTATTTTTAATTACAGCCTGTATCTTCTATGACTTCATAAAGAAAAGAGTAATTTTAAATTATCTGCCTCAGGACGATGTCATGATTCATGAGTCATTGTCACAGGACCTTCGTATCTGCTGTTCAATATTGACTTGGTATACAATGGGATGAAAAAATGGAGAAAAACAGAGAAAACTCACAACATGAGGAACAATAGTCTTAAGTAAGCCATCAAGAGCACCAGAAATGATTCCTCGCTCTCGCTCTCGCTGTGGGTTGCAACCCCTTTGGCAAACTTCTATCTCCAAAAAAATATTTCATAACAGTAGCAAAATTACAGTTATGAAGTAGTAATGAAAATAATTTTATGGTTGGGGGTCACCACAACATGAGGAACTGTATTGAAGGGTCACAGCATCAGAAAGGTTGAGAACCACTGCTTTTCAGCCTCGTATAGAGCAAGACCTGTCTCTAACTACTGCTGTATTGTGTACCATGTGGCAGCAGGACCCAAATCAAGAGAAGATTTTCTCAACTCAGGAAAAAACTTACCATGAGGTTGAACTTCAAGTCAGAAACTTAGATTTCCAAGTTCAATGTTCAATACATTCTTGACTTTCACTCTTGCATTCTGGGTAGACCCTGTCTCTCTGGATGGCAGAGCTAGAAATCTCTCTGAGCCATACTCACCAGCCCTCCCTTCCCAGCATTTCCTTACGGTCAATATGTCCGATTAATACGTCATCTGCAGAAGGTCGTTCTAGAGCCTACAGTGCCAAGGAGGGCGCCATCGCACAGAAGCCCTGCTACATAATGGCTTATGAAGGATAACCAAGTCCTTTATCCAAACCTGGATCCTTGACAACATAAAAGAGCCACACCTGTACTGTGACCAATGGCCAAAGTCAGGATTATTCCAGAGAAAATGGGACAGTCACAACCAATGAACTTATTAAATAGATCCTCTGTCTCCACAGGAGAGTTCAGGGAAAAGCCAGCAGAAACAGGGCAGTAAGCAGAGCCCCAAGGCAGGAAAGTGGAAAGTAGACCCTTAAATGACCAGAGAGGCTGAGAAGAATAGAAGGCAACTCACAAGCGAAGGGGGACCAGCCACAGGCCAGCCATTACACTAAAAACTTTAAACATCTTATTGAATTTAATCTCCCAAGCAATTCTACAAAACACACATAATTACCCTCACTTTAGAATTGAGTTAAATGAGGCTATCTGCCCGTGATCACACAGCCAGCTAACATCACCCAAGCAGCAAAAACAGTTGAGTCATAATGATGGCAAGCACCGTGACAGAAGAGGTGTGTGTGTTCTAGGGGAGTGTGAAAGAAAATTCTAGAAAAAAAAATTATACTATGCTTACTTCTCTATTCTTAATTCTTCTGTGTATGTTGCAAATGTTTACAGTTCAGTGTTGTGAGTACATGTACAGAACATAAATGTGTACCTCCTGTGCTCCCGGCTGCGGTATGCCAACAGATGAGAACGGCAGCCTTTGCCACCTTAACCACAGCTGTCATGATGACCTACAAGAATCCTCAACAAGACCATACCTGTGGATGGTTGATGTCCCCTCATGGAATGAAAGAGGAAGTTCACTGGACAATGTAGTGGTATTTGCTCCGCCCATGACCTTGAGCTCTACAGCCCAAAGGAGGCGGTGCTTCTTGCCATTGTTTGTGACCTCTTAAGGACCCTCAGCTGAGATCCCAGCACTCCCGGCTGCACCCATCACTCTGTGTACCTCTGCCTCTACCTCTGCTACATGTGGTGCTGGGAGGTGCTAGAAGATAGAAGGGTAACTACAGGGTGGATAGCATCTGTGCAGACGCAGCCATGGAGAACTCATCACCCATGCTAGAGTAGAACTCTTTGGTGGTGCAGATGTTTGGGGGTCACTCATGCTCCTAATAGCAAGCCTACTGAACTCACTGATTAACCACGCTGGGCTTGGGTGAGATCTTTTGTCTATCTTTGGTGCCCCATCTGGTGTGAACAGATATCTGGTCCTGTCTCCCCTATGAAAAGTTAACACTCGCTTTTTTATGATAGGACATCAATTCAAAAAGGCAGCAAGGTGTCTGTGTCCCAGTGTCAAAGCAGCGAAGAGCCGTCTCTGCAGGAACAGTTTGAACAGGTGGTGTGGCATCCAGAGGACCAGTCTCACTGCTCACACACAGTGCTGTGGCCACGAGGCCCAGGCAGTGTGACCAAAACTGGCTTCTATCTTCCTCCCCTTCTCCATGTTTTCACAATAAACTTCCGTCAACTCAGGTCAAACAGGCTTGAAATGTCAAACACATCACCTCAGAAGTTTCAAATGTCCCAAACCCAGACATAAAATTATCAGAACCACATGGAGAATCCCTCACAATTACAGAGCTGTGTGTCTAGCTGAGGGTCTATGCCTATGTAGTAATAATACCTCGCTCTATGGGTAAGTGGTTCCTTTTGGGGAGAGGAAAGCAAGGTTTTATTAAGGAGTAGAGTAACAGCTCATTGCTGTTAGCCATGAAGGATCCCCAGCAGGTTGCCCCAGACTCCTTTAAGAAAAACAATTAGGAGTTGTGGAGAAGGCTGAGTAGGTAAAGACATTGGCTCTGAAGCCTGAGGACCCCACATGGTAGGAGAGCCAACTCTCATAAATTGTCCTCTGACCTCCACACACATGTCATAGCATGTGCGAGCACACGCACAAAATAAATAAATGTAATTTAAATTTTTTTAGCATTTTAAAATTTCATAGTAGGCATCTAAAATCTCATAGGTCACGTGTGTTGGTTCACACTTTAATCCCAGCACTGGGGAGGCAGAGACAGGTAACTCTCTATGAATTCAACTATGGCTTAGTCTGTATACAAAGCTCCAAGCCAGCCCGAAGAACATAAAGAGACCCTATCTCAAACTAAATAAATAAAAATGTAAAACTCATCTTAATTTTTGTTTGTTTGTTTTTTGTTTTTCAAGACCGGTTTCTCTATGTAGTTTTTGGTGCCTATCCTGGGTCTCGCTCTGTAGCCCAGGCTGGCCTCAAACTCACAGAGATGCGCCTGGCTCTGTCTCCCAAGTGCTGGGATTAAAGGCGTGTGCCACCACCACCCGGCTTTTGTGCGCCCCACTTTTGTTTTTTTGTTTTTGTTTGTTTTTGGGCTCATCTTAATTTTTAAGAGCCCTCTCAGTTAATAAAACCGTCACAGAGCCGGAGCCCGTGTCACCTAGACGGTGTCTCCTCAGTTCAGGTAGCATTTAGCTGCTTCTCTTCATGTCATGAATCATTGTGGAACCGTGTGCTTAGCCGACTCTTACTCTCTCTGTGCCTATCTGATAAAATTCATCGGAAGCACCTGGTGTTGTGATAACATTTTAGGCTGAGTCCTTATAAAAACAACTCTGTGGAATGTGGAGATGTGCGGCATGAGTGGGTGGCTGGCTGCTCAGACTCTCCCAGTGAAGGCAGTCCAGAAGCTCAAACACAGTTCTGCGAGAGTTAGGAATAGTTGCTTCCGTTCACTGTAATCCCAGGAACAGAAATATTCACTAAAGTATGATTTAAAAGAAAAAAGTACCCAAATTAAAAACCCAGAGTGAGCGCCTCTCTCCAGTCTCCTTGTCCTACAGCTGGCTGCCTCACCTGGAACCTCCCCTGTTCTATGGTGGGTCTCTTCCCAACTCTGTTCCCATTTTCCCACATCCCATCACACCCTTCTAATCTTCTTTCTGCCTTCACCAGACACTGAACATACGAGTATATTTTAAGTATTTAATAGGAATTGACATCATAAGCACTTGTGAGGCTGAGGCAGGCAGATCTCTGTGAGTTCAAGACCATCCTGGTCTACATAGTAAAAGAAAAGAAAAGGAGGAGGAAAGAAAAATGGAAGGATGATAGAGGGGAGGAAGTTGAGGGAAGGAGGGAGGGAGGATGGCTCAAGTCTTCACAGGCTGGACCCTAGAAGGAGGTGCCCAGGCAGGGCAGAGTAGCAGGCCTACAAGTTTCTTCTGAGGTCATTTCACCTGCAGCAACCTGCACACCCATCCCTCGGTGATCCCTGCTCCCTAGCTAGAACTGGGTACCTGAACTAGCAAAGGCATGTCTATGTTCTCCTTAGTTCAAATAAAATTAGCATTTCCTGTCCTGTAAGAGGCCCGAGGCAACCTGTAAAAATGGTTCACTGTTCTCTTGACCTATGAAACCATGCAAATCAATAGAGTCAAATGTCCTTGTTAAGAACATCTGTGAAACTCTCCAGGCCACCAAAAAGTCTCCGAGCGTCTGAAAGATGTCACTGTAAAGAAGCACCTTGTGTTGCTGCAACAGTGTAAAGGTAGAGTCAGTGGGGGCGTGTACCACAAACGGTGGGAGTAATGCTGAACCTTGGGACTTAGAGGTAGATTCTCTGGTCATTGAACACCCAGGTTAACAAGGCTTCCAGGGTACACCCCTCAACCTACAGATACAGAGCTCAGGGTCAAGGCAGCCCAGGCAACCGAGATGATCCTCATGGAAAGAAACAAATTGTTTCTAAGCCAGAAGAGGAGGCTTCACAGAACAGAGATCCCAGAAGAAACAAAACCTCACAGGGCGGGCATGAAGGCAGCGTAAAAGCATGCACTGGCTCTCACTTCCTACAGGGCTCCCATAGTAACATAATTGCAAAGCTTAGTCTTTCAGACGCAGTTTATGTTGCCTTGGTGAAGAACGCACACTGGCAGGAGTCTCCTCCGGGCCTGAGGTCCAGACAAGTGTGATTCTCCGGGTGATTTACAACAGGAGGGCCATCCACCTCCAGCTAACCCCAGAGTCTATCAAAGTGAGTCACAAGTAAAGCGGTCAATAAATGCTACAGAGAAAAAATCTACTTCTGGCCAGATGGAGGTGACTGGGCCATATCCATTACATTAACTAACTTGTGGTTTTAAAAAAAAA